>JAQGBW010005353.1:0-12149 GCA_034698625.1 Julus scanicus
CTCAAATATTACATTTTTCCCTGACTTTTTCTCAAATATTACATTTTTCCCTGACTTTTTCTCAAATATTACATTTTCCCCTGACTTTTTCTCAAATATTACATTTTTCCCTGACTTTTCCCTGACTTTGCCAGGTTTTTCCAACTTCCCTGACTATTACAGGTTTTCCAGGTCTGGGGGAACCCTGTTTATATGCCATCAGGGACTTCTGGAAGAGAATGGGGCTAATTGCAAAGTGCAGATCTTATACATTATTTCAAGAATTCATCATTTACCAACACAAGCCCATGGGGTATCACGTGACTGCACTATTTTATAATAATGTTGAGACAATGCAAAGCCCAGGACAACTTTTGTAGTTTCCAAATGACACACATTAAAAGTCACTGGCCTTTCATTAATGTTCCAAACCCTGTCAGTTGCATTTGAAAAAATGTTGCAAAAAACAAAATGGCGATTTTGATATATATCGATATTCTGGTTAACACAAATGTGTTTAAAACATCTTGGAGAGGCAATCGATAACGGCAATGGTTGCTGTCATGTAGTATACATTCATTTGCGATGGTCTGTTAACTCATACGCATTCTGTTTATATATATAGCGCGTGAATGAAAGTTAATCATGGTTTCATATATCACTTCTCCAAAATCGCCATTTTGTATGTCACATCCACAACCCAGATGGTTCATGAGCTGAATAAGGTATAATTAGCAAAGAAGAGGGAACAGTTAGGGCATATTCTACTATCTTCAATTATAACAGTGGGAAAGCGTAATTTGTCATACATGGGGTTAGAAATGATGCCCACGCCCTCATATTTACCCCCATTTTCCTTTTTCCCCTTTCATCCCTTCATATAGAGTAGGGTCTAACTACTACAATACAGAACAGTGCAGTGCCGTCACTCGTGCTCATCTCGATACGTTGCTTAGCAACTATTTTCATGTTGGAAAATAATGGGACTTTTAGTCAATAATAAAATGAATCGAGTTCGGTATAGAACGTCATGCAATGAGCGAAAGATGGCATAAAGCTCTCCACAGTTGTTACAAAATACACAACAACCGCTATAGGGTTGAAATTGCAAGAGCTACTCTACAACTGTGCGACCAGTGTTGGTTTTTTTGTGGTTTTTTTAAAGAAATGGACATGCATATTTTCTCCCTACTTCGGTTTCCTTTTAAGTATGCAACAGGGAATGCATTTTTCATATTATCAAAAACCTGTTTACGAAGCTCCCCTCCTTAACAACGTTTTCATGCAGCGTTGCTTCGATAATGGATATACATATGCCACCTCTTGCTAATGCGGCACATTCTTCGTTTATCGCAGGCATAATTTCAGCATTACCGGGGTCTTTGGAAAAATATGCTAATTATACTTCACTTGTTTTTCTGGTCTTAACTACAGATACACATTCTTCCATCAAACGGCAGCTGTGATGCAATGAACCCCCCCCCCCCCACACACAAATATTTTTTTTATTTTACTGAAATTATATATTTGCCTTGAAGTTTTTGATTAAATATATATGCAATGGAATTTTGCATACTCAAAGATTTTTAATTTGGAAAATTGACTTATGCGATTTTATAAATTACTAACTGAGAGAAGTCCAGAACTTCTTTGCAGAAATAGAAATTCAAGTTTGTATGAGTGCCCTCATAAATAAAGGAACTTAATTTGTTATGGAAACATACTTATTGAAAGTAGACGCTGTAAATATCCTATATAATTTCCAAATTCATGTCATCTCAATCATCACCGCCCTCAGGATAACATATTTTTCTAAGAAAACTGGTTCATTTACACCGGGTTTTTAAATAGACAATTGCGTGGGCCTTCATGTACAAACATGTCTCATTTGTGATGTTTCATCTGAGAATTACTTTTAAGGGCGTTCACGTTTCAAATATGTAGTTCAAAATATTGTTTTACAGTCTAGATTCAAGTATCGCAAAAAAAAAATACTTGTATACAGTAGCATGATGAGCACTGAGATTGGATAGTGAAACATTTATGAAAAATTAATTGCGTAATTTATTCATGATGTTTAATAGCATCTTTTTATATAAGCTCATAAAAGACTTAGTATCATATTTACACAAAAATCCATAAAATATCTTCAGCGGACTACATTGTATGCAGATAGCTGCATCAATGTGAATTTGTAAATTCGAGTTTTTGTTTATGTGCTCTTTGAAATTTGCATCAGACATACCTTTTATGCAATTCAATTTTCAAGAATAAAAGTGAATGAGGAAAAACAAATACAAGAATCATTTTTCCTCTGAATAATGAATGATGCGAAAGCACAGAATAAATTTGAGGATAAATTCTCTTGTTTAATCAATGTTTATCTAGACATAGGTACTGTTTGGAACCAAATCTTATGTTTGAATAAACAAAATAACGTACAGTTGGATGCTTCATTAGCGTTGAAAGAACATCCACTTTTTTCAGTTTTTTAACTATTCTTGATCGGGGTGTTAGCATTTTGCTGCTAATTTTCTTAATGGTTGTTATTTTTGGCAATGTTTACACGTAATAGGGACAATGCACTTGTTGACGCATGCTCATCAAATCTTTTTTAAATGTTGGCTCGTGATGCAGTATTTGCCTAAGGATCGTCCAGAGAATTATGATTATATTTATATTTCTCAGTTTCCTTATTACAAAATGTTATGTGATGATTTTAAAAAAAAAATTCTTCCTAGAATATGTTCTTGAAAAAGTCCTTCTTCACCATCATTTATAGCCCTTCTATTTATTTAAAACAAGAATTTTGCTAAGAAATCAAAACCAATATTGTATTAGTATTGACGTATAAACCCTATTTTATCAGTTCTACAAGGAAAATCACACACACTCGTTAGTTTTAACTGTATACTGTTAATTGCTTCAATCTATGCAAACATATTTTACTTAGCACAAATGACTGTTCAATTATGGGGAATAATGCAAATTGTTAAGGATCCAATTTTTTTACTTCTTGGTTATAAATTTAACATTATATCCCAATGCAAGCCCAGCATCATGTGACCTGAATTCTTTTTTGAATAATTGCATTCCCTCGAGCATAATTTTGCTCTCTCCATTTATATAATGAATTAAATGTCACGTAATACCAATGTGAAGTAACCATATAAACAGATGTATATGAACATTTCATTTTCTGGCTTTAGGCCTTCGAGTTGTTGGCACTAGTTAAAATTTTTGTCCAGACAAGAACGTTATTTGCTTAACCTTCGTGAAATCTGCAGCAGTACCAGAAAAAAAAATATTCTGACCTCAACCAAGTATTTGATTGCCATTTATGACAATCTAACATGAAATTTAACACCTATAAAAGCTTTTGCAAACTTGATCCGGGTTATGCTAACGTTAAATTTACAGCTGACTGTTTTTACTACATTAAAAAACCTATATTAACCAATTTTAATCATCTTGTATTTTTTTTTCCCCTAATATGTCTTCCTCCACTTTGATTGGAAGTACAAAAATCAAAAAGTTTTTCATTTGTGTTGATTGAAAGTATGCTAGTTTGCAAGGTATTAAATTTCCATCTTACACTTTCTGAAATGGAATTAATCATATAGGATACAGTAAAGCCATTGTTTGAAAAGAATGAACTTTTTAATACTTTTCTCATGAACTTTGATCATCTTGATGACCGTAATATGTAGGCTTCGTGTGCAAAATATTTATTAAAGTCACAATGGACAGTGTATAACTCATTTTTTTTATAGAAAACCAAATGAAAATTATGTAGTTATACAGAATCTCATTCCACTTATGATGTATAATCATACAGTTTCTCAAAAATAATATGTGGCAATTTGAGATAAGATACCTTTCGTATAAATTCTGACATATCTAAAGGATAAACAATGAATTCAGGAGTATAATGTCGTTCTTTGTGATAAAAAATATGCAACATTTTGACCCCAATTTTGAAAACATCTTAACATTTTTGGTTTGTACTGACATCATCTTGAAAGAAGATCTTGATAAATCATGCTTGGAATGATTTTAGCCGTTGTTGAAATATATTTCTACATTTTCAATTCCTCTGTAAGCTTTCACGAAATTGAACATCAATCTTTGTTTTCTTGAATGCTATTTCTGTCTCATGATCTTTTTCCATGTTTGCCCTCTGCTTTTTGAGTATTACCAAACACACGCCTTTTGCTAACTTGGTATGTCGTGACATTGTGCATATGTGATATGTGCATGCGTATGTTACCAAGGTTTCGTGTAACATTTGCTTATTTATCTTCCATTTTGTTTTATGGAAATATAAACAGACTATGGTCCATAACACGTATTGCGTGGTGTTCAAGATAACACGAATACAGCTATAGGTAGCTGATCGACCCATACATTTCTGTTGAACTTACAGTAGCATATAACAGTTGCTGAGTAGCCTGATTCTGGAACGATACACGTGCGTGAGTGGCACATTGTTTATTGAAGATAGGAAATCTTTTAAAAGAACATCTTTAAACATTTTTATTGGGCAATCTGTAAAGATAAAGAATAGGGCAACATTTTGTTCCCTTTGCTCTCTTGCCAACTTATGTCTATGTGCATTATTTTGAATATTATTAACCATCATGTATATCAGGTGAGCAAAATTTGACGAGACTCTAAAGTTGGTAACTATAGAAAGGTCATGTGTAACTTTTTATTGTTCATCAATAAATTTTACGACCCTTCCCAACAAACTAGATGCTTCACAAGGGATAAGGAATCGTTGTTCATATCAGAAACTACAGCAGTAAATATTCCATAAAAAACCTTTAGATTACTCTTCCCTTCCCCTTAAAACAAGGCTTTTAAAAATGGTATGGTAAATAATTTAATGGGTAAATGTTCAGGTTGAAAATTTCAGTTTATTGCTTCAAAAACTAGCATTCCTGCTGCTATTAACCTGCATCAATACAATTGTAGAATAACTGCAGGCTTTAAAGGAACATATTTTCTTAGAAAGGCATACTTTGAAATTTCATTGTTACAAATTTGAGTCTGGAATTGATAAGACTTCATCTCTTGCCTGTGGTTGAAAATACATTTTTTTCCCGTTAAGTCAACTTTGCAAGCCAACAGCACCATATCTAAGATAACTTATTATGTCAGCTATATAATAACAACATGCTTATACTTTTATGACACGTTATCTGTTGTTGCTGCAGGCTTAAATTCATATCCAAAAAGTTGGAATTTTTTATTGTTTTCATGATAGACATCGTTATGGGAATGTAGAATTGTCTTTGATAGGCCAGGTTACCTGTCCGTGATAGTTTGTAAAGATCCAAGCAATTACCAGAATTATTACTTAGTCATAATGCGACAATGGGTATAGGTTGTGGTGTTAGTTCTCCCTATATGCTCATCAGCTGAAAAGCTTATATTTGCATACAATAGCATATTGTGAAGTTGATGCTATTAATTAATATGACATGCGTGCAAGCTTTCTCCTGTAATTTATATATCAATGACTGTTAAGCTTAATAATGGTATAAATTAAGCATTAATTTGAGTTGTATGCCACTGCCAAAATGTGATGACATGAACAATTACTAAGTTTCCGTTGTATTTGTGCCTCAATGGTCTCGATTATTGCGTGGCAAACACCTTTAAAATTCTAAAGCAAGAATACGAGTAAGCCAAATGGTATTTTCTTGGTTGTTAACCTGCAGTCGAAGGTCTAAAAATTCAGAATTTTAACCAATGGCGTGCTGGTTAATGCTATAGCAGTTAGGGTTTTTTTTTTACTTGCCAGAGAAACTAGTAGGTTGCATACAATGATTCTGGTAAGGGGTAAGGTCTCGAGAAGGGAGCTTTTTTCATAATAACTTTAACTCTATAAGTGCAAGTTATTCCACCGGTAAGCTTTTGCGCCAGACATGCAAAAAAAAAAAAAAGTCCTGCTAGGCCATCTGTTCGTTACGAACTACAATGCTACGGTTCACAGCATGCTATTTCTTCTTTTTTTTCTGCATGCATTATGCATTAGGCTTTTGACGAAGAATGTAAAAAGTCCATCAGTGGAATATTCTGCACATGTGATGCCCCTCTCTCTCGTCTAGGTGTATGTGAAATAGTGCAACCATAACCCGGCTATAAATCCAGATGAAAGATTGAAAGCACTTTGCTTAGGAATACAGAAACACTTCCACAGCATAGGACGAGCCACTGTGATGTGCTGCATATACTCTGTTCGATTTCGTTTTCTCGTCAATTTAGAAACGGAATTACATAAAAAAATAGAAGGGTATTTTATATCCAAGTGTGCGCAGCTTCCGAAGGTGTCTTTATGTCATTTCATGCGTTGAAAATGTGGTCAATTCTGCTTGTTTTGCCTCTTTTTCATCCAAGAAAACTGATGCATTAAAGTCATTTAGATCAGACGATGTTTCAATACAAATCATGTTACCAGTCCAACTAATATCAAGATACGTATTTAAAATTTGACATCTAACCTACAGTATTTTCAATATTTTATAATAGTTTTATTCAATTCTAAATTGTAACTGACATATATTAGGAATCGCCATGTAATGGCATGGTTCAGGTTGCCATGCAATGAAAGTTTTACAGGAAATAATGATGGAAATGAAATGTTTATGGATGACGTAATTGTCTTCTTTAAACTGCTGTATATCAAGATTGTTTTCAGTTAATGGCCCCTTGACTCCTTTGAAGTCGAAAAGTCAACCATCCTTTGAGTATTTCAGATGATAAGACAAGGGGGAAAACAAGGATATATTGCTATGAAATATTGCAAATACTTAGGTTTCATGCAAACTGGCAAATCTTCTTGTCATTCTGACAGTAAACCCTGCCAGGAAAAAAAGCGTTACGATAGACGCGTGTGAAGAAAACTCTAGGCTATGCTGATGAGTAATTGCGTCTTAAAACTTTAAAGAGAAGGGGAATGACTTTTCTAAACGTCTTGTCTGGAGTCTTTTCATTTTTTTTGAAGGGATTTAGAGAGGGTATTATTGCAGGTGCGCATTGTTTCGTGTCTGCCATCTGGGATAAGGCTGAAGAATTTCTTTTGGCCATCAGGAAATGTCGTGCTGTTTACTAACAGTGCAGAAATTCTTGACTTTTGGGAGTGTTTTGTTTGCAGTTATTTAAAAGAGAACCTACATAGGTCATGATATAGTACCTGAATTTTGCTGCTAAAAATCTGCCTTGTTAGCTACCAAAACCGGGTGTGTCGGGTTTTGGGTATCTAGGGCACACCTACATCATTTATTAAATTTGCAAGGGACTAATACTCATTAAGCTTATTTCACAGCTCATTAAGATAAGCTTTTTCTGTTTTAGCTAATGCATGTTGAAGAATCCCCTCATGTTATGTTTTCAATAAACAATGAAAGATTATTACCGTCGCGTCGCTTCATGTATATTTTATACATTTTGCTAAAGTATTCAAGTTTTCCTCTAATCTGTAATATGTTAACTAAATCAAAGTCTCTTGTACAAAGGTTGATAAAGGAGCTGTGTATTTAATATTGGGATGAAATTTAAACACTCAAATAAGTTTACTGTTTTTTATTTTGTGTCTTTGAACTCATTTTAACATGGGGAATCACGATTTGGCTTACAGGTATCTGATGTTGCCCTGGTAATTACATTGCATGAGACATAGCGATAAATGATATCTTATTTTCTTGTTTACTAGCACCAAATAAAAACTAGTCGAGCTGGCTCGACCTATAAGTTTTTTTATCAAAAAATTAAATGGCTTCATTTAGGTTTTATAAAATACAGCGTGGGTAGAATTTCATAATACATATGCATAAAAAACTGTTGGGATATAAAAATTAGACTGCATTGAAAAATTGCAAATGTTTTTATATTATCAAAATGTGATAAATTATTATTTTGCATGCTTTTTTATTTCATTTTCTTTTAAAACACCGCATTTAATAAGCTTCTTTTGAGCACAAGGTGTATATATTTAAGGTTAATGGTCTTACCTGCGTTTTCTTATTCGTTGCTTGGGCAGAAATTGCAAGGACGCTTAGTACAACAAATACAGCTAGGAGATTAATCCACTTCATTTTGACTGAAATTCAATTGAAAAATACGAGTTCACCGAATATGTCCACAATAGTTCCTCAAATTAAAAGTAAAAGGTGACCAAATATGACAAAGGAAATGCTTTAGGGTGTATGTACTTGCTGAAAGTCCACTGTTGATACGTTAAGCTCTCCTTATTCTCTAGCTCTGCTCCCTCTTTGGTTCACCACCGATTTTAAATGCTACAAGAAGAAGGTGAACCTTCTCTCTCTCTCCAATTCTATAGATTCTCTCCCTATATATGGACTAGTCCGATATCTGCGCTGATGAACTACTACTACTGCTGTAGTACTGACTGCGTTTGCCCTTAATTTTTCATAAGAGATGCGAAAACGCATCGCCTGTGGCCCACTCACAATGCAAAGCGTTTCTTTTATAGGAATGTAAGGTTAGCATCATAAATACGCATTAGGTTATTTACATTCGGTTTATGTAGTTGTCGGCTTGTCGCCTTCATCAAATAAATGCAGAAGCATTGTTTTAGTTCAAGATTTCTTGAAGAGGGTAGGAAACATTTATTCATTATTGTCCAAATGTCGGTTTGCATTTATAATGGTGTGAAACTTTGTAATGCAGTTGAATAATTGGAATACGAATATTGATTGTTGATACGAAACAATGATCGAGTAGAACGTACATCTCTTATGAATAGCTAAGAAAATGTGTACAAATTGTAAGTAATTCATCAAAAATATCGGAACAACAGTGAAATTAAAAAAAAAAAACTAAATTGCAATAACATTTGTAACAGATAATGAATAAGTTTTTTAAAAAACTTTATTTCGAAATAAACATTGTGACCTTCAATGAAACGCAAAATATACATTGTTTTGTGAATATACAGTAGTGGAATACATGATAAGTATATATATATCGATTACATGTGACGGAATTCTGTTTCTGGAAAAAAAGATTCCATCATCTGCTCATGACAGGGCACACGGAGTTCACTTCCGTTGCTCACGATGTAACGGAAGTGAGCATGATCTCAGCATGAAACTAACATTTAAGCAACGGTTCACAACTAATTGGTGACTTCAACATGAACTTGTCATTTTGGAGTGGACACGTTCATATTTGAAAATGGAAATGTATTGCTAGCTAAAAACTCATTAGCCACCTGAGGTGCTGATCCAAGGATAATTAGTACGAAAGAACCGAAAATTAATAGTGAATTGTGCAGACTACGCCATCTATTATCTAAGATAAGCAATGAATACCATAAATTTAGTACACGGGGTTTCAAATCATTGATTTTCAACAACAATATTGTTGTTGGAATGTACCCCATGCTGGACATAGACACCGAGTGTTCAATACAATGCTGCATAACCTTTATTTCTTTTAAATACAAAATTGAAAAATTCACAACATAATTTGTAATGTTTTTCCACAACCATTTTCCAGCCTATACCTTTATCTATTTAAAAAATTCTGCATTTGATTTCCTGCATTATCTTAAAGCAGTAAATAAAACAATCACAATAGGATTTTTTTTTTTTAAAGAAAATTTACTTATTGCATGCTAGACTAACTTTATACATTTCATTTAAATAAATCTTAGAATACCTCCCACCTTGAACCGGATGTATACTCCGCATTCAATAAGAAATAAAAATACATGCGTTGGCATTGGAAATTAGCTTAAAAAGTTTGACAACGTGTATTTCATAGGCCAACGTTAAAAATCAACAAACAAACAAACAAACAAACAACGTGTATTTCGTCGCTTAACGACAGTATTCATGTGACGTCATCGAGGCTGCCTATTGAGTTATTGTATTTCAATTAAGCGAATGCAAGCACATTATTTCACGGACTTTTATGGCATTTGTCCAGATTTCTTGGGTTTTTCTTCTGTTTATCAAGAATCTAACCACGTGCTGTGAAGGTTCTTGAGATGAAGAGCGAGCTTGTATTTGCCAAATAGTATTTCTTCTTACATCTTAATTCAAGAGGGTCTGATTAGGTAAATGGTCGATTCTTGTTTTAGAAATCCTACTGTGAATTCTAAAATAGTTTTTACAGTTATCTCTAATAAAAATTGTTAATTGATCGTTATTCAGATTTTGTATTTACAATGACTGCAACCCGGCTTCTTGTATTATAAGTTGCAATCATCGTCTTTTTGTTAGAGTTTAGACTAAATCTCGAGACAAATACTGCTTTATACGTTAATACAATGAATTAAAAACTGCATGATGCTTTCCTTACATATTGCATTTTTGCCTGAGGCCGTTTACCATCCTTATAGCGTCTATAAATTTATAATACATTATAGTACAAGCTGTTGAATATGATCCAATAGAATAGTCCATGCATATATTTTCGGCTAGCAGTAAAATATACAATGCAAGAGAAAACAATTTAGATCGAAACACTGATTTTCACGTTTTCTGTATACTAAATATTATGATAATTCTGAAAGGATGAAGCTGCGTTGCGCCTTAGGGATAAGTTCCCTCTTTATTATATTTCGTATGAAAACCCAGCAAATAATTTGTCGGCTTCCTGACATTGCTTATTGTTGAATGTGCAGAGAATGCTGACCATTTGTTATTAATTACAAGGCAAAGATTACGTGCCTGGCCGCCAGTGCAGCAACTGAAACGTGGCCCCAAAGCCAGCCTTTGCTGTTCTTATACCATATACCGAAAACTGACGTAGTCTTAGGTAAAAAACCCAGAAATATGGACCTGGTCATAAATGGGCCCTCGGGGAGGCCTCATCAAGCCTGGCTGCCTGAGGCCTGAGGCATTGCTTGCTTTTCCTACCCGATAGTAATGTATCTGCAGGCCACATATTTCACTACAGCAATGATCATTTTTGTTGCAAAGCTTACAGATTTTCATGTAGGCCCTACTTCACGGCCATGTTGGAAACGCCATAGGCTGGTATGCAAATGTAGAGGGTGATGACCAAATTAATCATCCTTTTTTGAATGTTCACTTTCCACGACTTCCATCTAAATGCTATATATATCGTAAAAAAGAAAAGCTTTTACATGACTGACTACTACATATATGTTCATGAGCAACTGCGCATATTGCAATTTATTGAAAATTGTAATGCTATATACTTAGTTCATACATGACGGGAAATGACTGCATAAATTAAATTACATAACGTGTTTCACTATTTCACAATCAAATTTATGACCAAAATTAAATTCTTGATAAAAAGCTAAGCGAGATCAATGGGGATTCGCTTTTATATTGAAAATGATTTACAACTTTATCCCAATTGATATCGTTTGGTTCAATGCCAAGCTAGGAAGCTATTTCCAGAAGTCAAACATTTGATGTTTAAAAACTTAACAGCCTGGCGACTCCAAAGTAAATAATCTGTATGTTTTCCAAACAACTTTGTACCATATTGTATATGAGACAAACTCCATTTAAAATAAATCGATACATGGATCCAGGCAATTAACTTTAATTTTCGTTTATTAATTAGTTAGCTTTCAATTTTTCAGGAAATTACTTCATTTTCCATATTGTTAAAGCGTTATTAATATTAATGGGTTTATATGGAGGTGATGGGTATTTTAAGTGTACATAATAAAACAGAATATGGTTGTTCGTTATAACCACTGTCTGTTTAATCAGTTCTATAGCAGTCTCAGAGGATTAGTAAAACTGCTTCATTATATAGTTTTATATCTGCTATAATGAAACTGCATTGCAATTTTCATCCCTTGCAAAACCAAAAATCGTAACAATTTGTCAGTTTTAAATTGAACTAAATCTATTGAGGCGAATATCCTCCAATATAGGATTCCAGGGTATCTGAAATAGTTCTGATAATTAGGCATAATCTTTCTGTGGTAATTTTGCGTGCGTTTGTACAATTAATGTTTTTGTTATAGCAAAAACTCGACGCAACCTACATTTACATTATATGAAACAAAACTTATTCAAAATTTGCATGACTTTATAACCTTTAAACTTTCAACTTTATCAAACTTTAGACATAGGGGAAGGTGGGGCAGAACGGGGTACATAACTTTTAAACAATTTTTAGAGGCACAACGAAATTAGAAAATTATT
>JAQGBW010005354.1:0-12147 GCA_034698625.1 Julus scanicus
TGGCGGCACTAGGGGGGTGCGGGGGGTGCGGACCGCACCGGGTGACACCATCACAAGGGGTGACACCAAAATGCAATTAACATAATGATACAATTTTCTTATTTTATGAAAATATTCCATTTTCTATTTTGATTTGTAAACGTGAATTTAACAACAAAAATCAGCAAAAATGAGCGGACTCTGAGAGCTCCATACTATGGGGTGTCGTGAGGGAAGTGACATGTACCAACTCTAGTGCCGCCACTTCAATAGAATAGAAACAGTTTCTATTCTTTTATATTGCCTTATGTGCGTGTCGAAATCGTATGCTAGTGACGTCAAAATAACATAGCATAACGTAACGTTCAAATGTGAAGGGGCCTTTCAGGTAGGATTTTTAGGAATTCAACATGGATATTTTATCTATGGCTTTTTCATGCAACAGGGTACGAAAAAGTTTGCGCCCTTTTAAAGTTTCCAAATATCACCCACAGGTGGCGCTATGAGCGCCGTACGGAATGCCTTGCGCATTCCATTGCTAGGCGGCGCTAGTTGTTCTTGGCCAAGGTCCCAGTGCAAAGGTTGCTTGGCGTCATTTTAAATCCCGTCTTCGTTGTTTTGACGGCTTCTTGTTTTCGGAGAGACACACACTCGTGAACTTGTTGGATTTTAAACGACCGTCGTTTTGCAAAAAACCGCATTTACTGCCTTTTTTCATCGCAAAGAAAAAACTATGGCCGGTCAAGATAATAACGCTGAGGATAACCAGCAACAGGAACAACAGCAAGCTGCCACCGTCGAGGCCTCTCCATCCACGGCGGCTGCCCCTGCTGTCCCACAACGCGTCACCAGCGCCCATAAAGGAGATTTCGAGAAAGATGTCGTTTATCTGTACCAATTTTGCCGTTCTGGAGTGGCGCCTTCAATGTCTCCTTTTTGTTTGAAAGTGGAAACATGGTTGCGAATGGCTGGAATCAAGTATGAGGTGAGCTAACTTTAATTTCAAATTAAACATGGCGTTAGGGCCTGTGGAAAGGACCGACATATATCTATACCACGGTTGGCATTTTCCCTAAATACTAGAAAACTCAGTTCGCTAGTAATACAAATTGTTTCTTCTCTAATTTTAAATGTTTAATTTTCCACGGTATTTTTCAATATTGGCTTTTGTGTGATCTTTGCTAGGGAAATTTGCGGTTTTTATTTGAATTTTCCCTCGAATTATTCAATGTAGGGTTTCACCGTATTTTTTACCGCCAATGTTGAGTTTGATAAATGATGTGCCTGCTAACAGAAATGCGAAACAAATTTCAAATGTAGGTACCTCTGATTCTCTGAGAAGTTTTCATTTTAGATGTATTATGAATTCCATATTGTTTAAGGACCTAGGCTTTTTTTGAAATTATGAAAATTTTAGTTCACAGACCCGACGATAGGAGAACCCTCGTCGCATTGTCTATTTATAAGGTCATTTTTCGTGTAATTGAGTTTGTGTTTTACACGATTGTACAAGATGAAGAAAGTGAAGATTGGTAAAGCAACTGAAAAAAATCTTTCATCAGACAGTTTGCTTGTTTTCTGCTTTTCTTCACAAATTAATTGTTTTCTCATTTTACTCAGGAAATTAAGAATTTACAGTCTTTGTCAATAGAAAATTCACAGTTCAGCAAGTAAAACTGACAAAAAAAACCTTAAACTGAAGAGGTTCTTATTGTCTGTCAGCTCAACCATAACATATATAGACAATAACATCAATGATTGAGGAAGAATTTTGGATGTGGATTAACGAAGCGTTGTTGAAATGGTCATTTCTTGTTTCTAAGCAGTTTTTGTCACAATTGCGTAATTTGAATGTCCAGAAGACGTCATGGCCTGTTGTTGTGGGAAGTTAACCTACAACACATGTTTAATGCCCAAAAACTGCTGATAGGCGTTCACTTTTGCTTGTTTCTTTAAAGAAACCTTTAAAAATTGGGTGGAAATAGCGGCAGGGTGGGCGAGTCCGTTCATTGCAATCAAATTAGTTAGATAAGAACAAGTTTTGTCCTACAGGAAAAACTGGGCTAGCCGGCAATTATCTTACCAGATTAAATAAAATGTCGCCCGAGGGAAAGGATGTTACTAATTCACCAGGCTATGAGGACTCACTGTGGCTTATGACACATCGTCATTTCTCATTTCCTTTACCATTCAATTGTGTGACACATGCTATACTAGTGTTGCACTTATTGTGAGCTTGTTGGAATTTAAGGTTCGCCAGGAATTCTAATAATGGAAACTGTCTTTGGAATTGTTTTTAAGATTATCATTTTAGAATAATTCACGGATGAATCAAGTCAACGTGTCTGACAGTCTGATGAAGCTTTTTAAAGCCCAGACAGAAGTGAAATCATGTAATCTATCACTAAGGAGTACCAAGCTGACAGTTTGAGAAACGGCGTCCCAAAACCAGTTCTGTTTGATAGGCGACATGCAATTAAAAATCAGTTGGAATTATGTGAACCGTCAAATTAGCTTTATTACATTAATTCGAGCCTAGTTGTCCTTAAGATAAATTGGGTTACCGTAGCATTAAATATGGATTAATTATTCCAGCACATTGTTCATGTTAAAAAAAATTTAATCTGCCCCATCCTGTTCATTTGCATCAACGAACATGCTAGTATCTGCTACAACTTTAACTATAATAACCATAACAAGGTAAGGACATGAGAATACAACACTCTCACTCACATAATTGGTCCATTCTTTGAACCGAAGTTTGGAAAGGGCCAATGATAACTTTAACCGAAGTCAACGTCAACACATCCAGTATCACACGTCTAGCGGTGATTGTGGAGGTGCTGTTTCGTTATTCACCAAATATTTACAAAACTAATATCCAGTTTGTGAGTAAGTTCAGGCTAAATACCAGTTTTGCTTGCATTTTTGTGTAAAACTAAGGTGGATGCTCTGGACGTGAAATTGAATCCATTGTTGAGTAAAAGGCTGGGGAGCCAATTTTAAACAGTTGTAAAACTGTATTTAGGTACTGGTCTGAGAGAGGTCATGGAAAAGAGATTACAGGGCGTCTGTCATGTTAATTTTCAAAATGGGAGTTTGACTTTGCCCACACCCTCGTTGAGAATACGTGCATCATTTCGCTCGTACTTTTGTCCATTACTCTTCTGAAGATGGATTTTAAAAGGGATGACCCGTACAGTACCCCTTTTGTGAAAGTCAAAATCGAGCAAACGCCCAGATGGCTATGTTTCGGTGTAGGTGGACCTAAGGAGTTGAAATTTTGGACTGCGTAGGGTTATTGTCCATTTAAACAATATTTTTTTAGTGTTTTGTGGAACTATGACTCATTCCCATCACTTTTTAGGCGGTTTGGGTTTGTACATGTACCTTGAAGAAGCATGTGGTTAAGGCCCTAATAATGTACGTTATTCAAATTTTATGTCTATAAGGCGGTCATTCCCAGGATTATTTAGCGTTCAGAAATAATTCAACTGTTATCAATACCTACAATTATTACGACGCACATTGAAGATACTCCTATTTAACAAATCTGCTTTTATTTTAACCTCAATTTTTCAAGAATATGATTAAAAAAAATTGCAATGCTTTACTTGGAGATGCCAGTTCTTATTGGAGCAAAACAAGGACATGAATGTTTTTTCTTGCATTTTTCACAAAATCCAGTTCTTTCAATGTTTTCATAGTTTCCTTTCATATTTTATACGATGGAACTTGCTTATGAAATTCCTTAACTATTCGTCATGTTTGTGTTTGCAAATAGAATTATCGGTTCTTTCATAAGTTCTTTGAATCCACATTTTACTGAGTTTTCTCAAATATCTCTAGAGATATCTGAGATTATTAAGATAGTTGGTTTGTAACTTTATATATAATGAACTTGATGATGCAGCATCCCACTTCAATAACGAAATAGTTTGCTGTTCTCGTGAATTTATAGGTCAGACTTGGGCAACTTGCACTCATGAGTAGAAGTACCGATTATGATTGCAGTGGAATCATACTGTATAGTACAAGTAGAGTACACATAATCAGTAGTCATGAAATCGGTACTCAAACTTGGGTAAATAAGTACTCGTGCGCAGAAGTATTGCAGATTACGTTAATATGCATGGCATTTGTATGGCCATTGTGAGTACTTTTTTTGTAATAGTGCGTTATACTCCTACGTTTTGATTACATTTGCGTTCAATTACTGTTTGTAGTTTGCACTCGGTACACTTTTACGTGTTACACAAAGTCATTCTATGTACTCAATTACTGCCAAACACAAGTATTGGTCAAATGACCTGGCAGCTTAAGAAATTTATTAAAAACCTCTTGTTAACATACAAATTATAAAGCGAAATCTAATTTCTTCGAATAATATCCACCACTTATTGTCCATTTATCCGACTTCAGCATTTTTGGAGTTTTTGAAAACATTTATAAAATATGCTTCCAGATATTTTAGTTCCGGTTTTACGATGCAGATCCAGAGATCGTTGGTTGTAATTGCCAAGTAGATTTAAATAGTGCATTGGGCTGGTCTGCACTAAAATTGCCATTCAAGTTTCCGTTTGGTCACTGTTTACTTTGAATTTAATGGCAGCTGAAATGCCAAACCGTGTGGATTGCCCCATGAACTTTTATTGCTTACATTAGCAAAATCGATTAGAGGGCTTATAATGGCCCGTTCTCATGCTAGTTCTCGTGTACTCGTTACTTTAGTTTTTTAGAACCGACTGTACGCAGAAATTCTGCAATCTGTTGGTGCCTACCCATTGTGCTGACGCCCCAATCTGGATCCATGCCCCTTGGGGACCAATTTTCCCCCATCCATTGTCCAGTTGGTGCGAGACGAGTGGCCCACAGAAAAGGTTTTTTTTCGCCTGTATTCTCCAGTTCAGCATTCCTGCTTCCTATTGTCAGCGCGTTTGTCATTTTGGGCCCCAAGACCCCATGGGTCAACTTACTGCCAGCCCTCTCCAAATGCTCCTGCACTGTCCTTTCAGCTTTGCAGGGATAGAGAACGAACGTTGCCCTTGGAATGCAGCGAATGGGCGTTACTTGTGGCCCTAAAACATTTTGGGATTCCTTTTTTTAATCGGCTTGTCAAGAGCTGTTGTTGAAAACTTTACTGGGACCTGTATCTCTACCAGCAGCAAGCACTGCTGCTCCTAGGGAGAGCTAGTAGGAATTAGTACTCAAACGGAAGTTGATGGGTTTGCTCAGTTTTTCTTGTTTTATTGGATTTGAAAATCCTGAGACAGACTGCTCACAACTGCTCACAAAGTTGTCTTGATTATAAATAAATTATTCGACAATGGGTGGAATCGTTATTGGCAATTAGTAGTTAGTCTGTTTTATCTTTTTGAAAAATTATACCTCAAATGAATATTTGGTGACTTTATATTGAATTTTTGGAATCTTATTTTCAAGGTAGCACGAGTGCATTTCAATAAATTGACGATTTGTATACTAGATCAACGATAGACACAAGTCAAGGTTTGGATACACACAAATAGCAAAAACTGGTATGATAATTGCATTTGCACAATCTTATCTCAACTTTGCTTCACCAAAAGTTGATAAAAAAATATGAAAATTACACTGCAAAGTAACATTCGATAACGTACTGTGAATTACATGACTTTCTTGCAAGTGTGTTCATCTTAAAGTGATATTTCCTCCATTAGCTAGATGACATGCAGTCTTTACTACCATGCAGTATTAGAAAATCATATATCATAGTACATGTGCTGACACCGGTTTAAAAATGACGCTTTCTAATTGGCTGGACCTTCTGCAATGGGGCTTGCAGAAGTGCTGGAGAAAAAAGGAGGTTGCTCTTGCAGTCCAACTTTGCAGGCCTGTGCAAGCTGCATTTGTAGTCATGCCACAAATGACACTCAATTTGTGGACCTTGGCAGAGCTGCTTGAATCTACTGCGCATGCGCACCACATTCAGATGGCCCAAGTGAAAAGTTCGTTTGAGTACCCCTACGTTATTTAGTGAACTTGTGTTGTACTAAGTTGTCCTAGATTAGGCCACAATGACATTGGTGGGTACTTAAGCATGCCAAATTTGCATGTTGGCATTCTTTAGTGCCTTTGTGCACTTTTTTCACTATACATCCTGTAGTGAGCGTATTATGCCCAGGAAGTAGCGAGGGTTTGTCCACTGTCGCTAGTCTCTTTTAATAATATCAAGGCAAGAATTCATATTGCCCATGCATCAGCTACCTCCGTCCGCCATCTTGGAAAATGTAGTCGTTAGTCTCGAATACAATTTTCTTTGGCACGGTATATGCCTGCAATTTTTCCGCGATCTCTTCGTTGATGCAATCGGACTGCCCAATTGCATGTCAAGGAACATTAGACAAAAGTATCCTTTAATTCCAAGGCCGTTTTAATTAATTTAATAATTGCATTCTCATGCACTGCCCAGTTAATACAATATAGCGGGGCTTTGAATCGGTGCACTTTTTTTTTTTTTTCTCGACTTACAAGTGGTCTAATTATGAATTATTAGGAGATCGGACGTTTTATTGTTTTAAATTTTGGTTAGGAAGCGAGTTGGAGCTCGAATTCTCACGTGAGCACACGTTGGGCCTTGGCCAATTAAAATCGGAAGAATCTGAGTCATTAAGTGCTTCGTATCGCATACCCAATTAATGATATCATCAGATATAGCTGCGTATACTTTCCTGACATTGGGTGTATATCGTGCACTCTGAAATATGCTAATGTATAGGCTTATGTAGCGTCCTGGAGGAGTTATTGTTACTGCCTTTAAAAATTGTAAAACTGGTGATGAATTTCAACGGGGAAATTTAATTACCTTGAAATTAGCTGTTATTCCGCCTCTTAAACTATAGACGTGGTCGTCGTGTTGGGCTGGAAACACAATCTTTGAACTTCCGTACATTAATCTGTGGGGAAATCAGCTAATTATTAAGTTTAGTCAGGCTTGATAGCATCGTTGAGGCAAATGGCGCAATCTCCGGATTGTATTTTGACGATCCAGCAAGCTATAAACACAATTGTGATGTCTGGATCTACAAAAGTGCGAGATGTGTGTAGATGAATTTTCTGAAATTAACTTTGGTACTAAACGTTTTTATGATCCAACACGTCCATTACTGTGGTGCTCGAAGTTCCGTTTCTTTGACTTATGCATTTGTTGATTTAACTTTGAGCAACAGTATAGTTACAAGGTTAGGATCGGAGGTTGGTCCAAGGGCTAAAGTGCTAAAATAAGATTTAAATCTGTGACATGATACACAGACAACAGTACGAGATAAGCATAGTTCAAAACTTCCTTTAAATGTTTTGTTGTTGTCGTTTTGGATAATACAACGTTTACCAAATGTTGGGTACCATGTCTTCAACTTGTACATGACAGGCTTTTGCAGTTCTAAAAAGTTTGATGATTATCAACAGTGACAAAATCCAAGTTATCGAGAATGATAAAACGGTTGAAATCAGTCTTAAATTTAGCATTTCATGCAAGGAACCATTCAAAAGGGGGGGGGGGAGGGGTCTGCTGGCATGTGGACAGAGGGAGAGGGGGTGGTAGCCATTGTGGACGTCCACTAATGATGGCATTTTTAGTTCTTGGATTTTCTGTTTAATTAAGTTTTAAAGGTCAGTGAAAGGGGAAATGGACTCCAGAAGAAACGTCCTCTTCCCGATTCCCAAACGCACTAGAATTTTTAAAATTTCGGGAAAGTCTATAGTTATGCCTAACCTTGTGTTAAACACTAAGTTTATGCTCGAATTTCTCTTCCAGGTCAGGAAATTTTCGTTCATCGGACAAATATGGAAAAATGTCATGGAATTTAAAGAGTAGTGCTTGGAAATTTATAGGATGGGTTTTTATGTTCCAAACGGTTTTCTGGACACCCTATGTACTTTTCAGGATTATTAGAGGGGTGGTCTGGGCTAAAATGGACACCACGTGAAGGAGGGGGGGAAAAAAAATTAATTTTTGAAGGAATTTCGGGGACGTCCTTTTTGAATGGCCCATAACAGGGTGTACTTGGTGTGAATTTGTTATTGACAACTGCCACAGCAGTCCACAATATTTCACTAAGAAGGTCGACTATATTAGAAGTGTCTCCCGAGAAAAGTGTACATTTTCCCTTTATAATTAGCATTTGGTACTTAATGCCTCGGACATCGTTAAGAAAACTAACAAATCTTAATTTTGGCATCTTAACCGAGGCCACTAATTAGCGAGGCGAAAATTAGCTTATTTAGATGGGCTGCCAAGTTAATTTATTCGGTAATCTGACGTTGAATCGGCATCATGACCTTCTGGACCGCCTAAATTTAACTTTATATAAACATGATCAAAGAAAAAATGAAGTGAACTTTTTCATAGATTATCTAGTAATGGAAAAGATGAACTTCCAGATGGATTTCCTTAAAAGATTTTTATTCTGGGCCACGTACGGCACGGTAAACCCGTAACACATTTTTCGTCCTTCCCCCCTTAAGTAAAAAAAAAAAAAATGCTGAAAACGATTTTTTTAGAGATGTCTAAAAATTGCAGCAAATGTTGAACCTGTCCGAGAGGAAGGGAGTGCTCCTTCTCCCAAAAATGTGGCCTTCGAATAATGTCTTCACTATGGGGTGGAAAACTGGAATTTTTCATGTACAGATAGCAGAGACCCAGCCCTGTTGCATATTTCTAACTTGGCTCGTAATTATTAACATTGCCGGAATAGATTACTGTCCAGATTTCATTGACCCACAATATGAAATTTTTGTTTATTTCCCGTTTTTTTTTTCTCTTACCCCCAGACGGGCAGTAACAGCTGTCTGGAGGGAATAAAATGCAAATCTCGATGTCATCAGGGCTCCTCTGCGCTCGGCCCACGTCGGTCCGGGCGTGTGTGTACGCACCGTTAGTCGTAAATGTTTCGTCGGAAAAATGTCGTTGTAATGGTCGTGCAGCTGCTGTCTTTGGGTTTTGAATTAAGTTTTTGCGTCTGGGATGTGTCAACGGGCACGTGCTCTGTGTCAGAAATGAGGGGAACCCATGCCCTCATCGCGTAACTTTGTTATAAATGTGTGGCACATGGCTTCGACCTACGACCGCCTGTCTTTTATATTGTTTTTGGGAAGTTGCAAAACGTCTTATATAGCGACCTTCTAAAAACATAACTTATGTGGGATGCACAAACCACATTGTTTTTTGAAGAAACTAAACTGGTTTGTTTGAGCATGTTGCAGGCAGTTTTACATCTAATATCTCGCCCCTTATTCGTTGTTTCTAATCGAATTTGTTTTAATCTGGTTTAGCACCTCCTTTTGGTAAGACTAGCCAACATAGACGTCATTTTAATCCCAAGATCACGTGCAGACTGGAGTAAAAGGACGTGGGTCTTCTTGAAAATGTAACACGAACAAATAGATCCTCGAGCAAGAAATGTTGCATTTTGGAAGGGGTGGAAAGTGTTTCGAGGAATTTTTTAATATTCGCTTGGAAAAGGTTTTGAAGACTTGATTAATGTCTAGAGAAACGCTGTTTCAGTGGACCTTAAGGGCCATTTAAAAAGGACGTCCTCATGAGGGGGAAGCCGTTATGGACGTCCGCTAATGATGTTATTTGGATCAGTTTTTGGGTTTTCTGTTTAATTTAGTTTTCAATGTCAGTGAATTCAGAAAGGGGAAATGGACACCAGAAGAAATGTGTCAGGAAAAGTCGGGAAGTATGCCTATAACTTTGTGTTACACATACATTTTATTTTGGAATTTCCGTTCGAGGTCAGGAAATTTCCGTTAATCAGAAATCTGGAAAAAATAAGTCGTGGAATTGGCAGCGAGATTGGTGCTTGGAAATTCATAGGATGGGAATTTGTATGTTCCAACAAATGTCCTGGGAACCCTACTGTTCAAAAAATAAATGTAGGACATCTATGAGGGGGGATGGGGTCTGGGGCCTGGGCTAAAATGGACACCATGTAGACAGAGGGACTTTCGGAGAGGTCCTTTTTGAATGGCCCCTTGCCACATAGTGGTATTTTTAATTTTGTTGTTTTTAAAAAGCTTTTTCAAGCATAATATAGAGATAGCCAAGGATGTCCTTTCATCTCACTCCTCTTTGGGAAAACAAATTTCGCAAATGTATTCATGAGTTTAAACATTAGTATGTACATTTCAAAACTTTCACCACTGTAGTTTTTGCCAATGCACGTTAGTGTGCCACTATGCTTATATATCCCCTCCTCGTGTATAGGGGTGCATGATTTGGTAGCCCACTCGTATGCCAAGGTCCTTATTGTGACAAAGTTGGTGCCACACTAGCGGTATAGTCTTCACTTTGGGAAAGGAAACTAGCTATCTTTTACCCGAGTCAAACCCAATTACAGCCAAGGATTCATCCTCTCAGGCAAATGGTTCAGTGCCGAGAGCTGGGAAAACTCGTATTATGCAAAGTACAGATCAGAGCAAACATGATACAAAACAGGTTTCCCCAAACATAATGCCCACATCAAAACAGCCTTTCGAAACTTCGGAAATGTTTATGGTCATGGCGCTCCTACCAAGGCCTATATACTACGGCCAAAAATTCGTCTGCTCTAGAAAATTCGTGGGGTAAAGCCCTACGTCATGGTATACAGGCCTTTTCTTAGTTGATCGTACCGCCTCTTGAGCAGACACCGGAATGTTTGCTGAAAACACACGCTTTTTGCAAATTAGTTTGCGGAAACCTCTGGACAGCAAACTAGCGAGTCGTGGTAAACACGTTTCAGGAACCCTGTTTTTGTTTCGTGTTTTCACCGATCTGTACTCGGCTTAAGAGCTTGATTAATGTTCTCAACTGGGGGTCAAGCATAGTGGGCATTTCTCAGATTGACCATTTCAGTATTTGGTTCATGAGCTAGTTTTCAGAGAGCCTGCTCTTGTCTTAAATAAGAGAACACTTGTTTTTCCTAGGGTGTTGTTATAAACATCTTCACTCTGGATTTTCTGGTCTCCATTTATGAAGGGCCTTATTTTTGTCTCGGGCAATCTTTTCATCTTATTTTTTGATGTAATGGAGAGATAGGTGCTGCTCATATCCCGTGAGGAGGTCCTGGGTAATCTCTAAACCAAAATGTGCCCAAAGTCATTTATGTCACCACTGTATCGAGCACCAGGGAAACACTTCAAAGTTCGATTCGGTTGAAGTGTGCTGGCTTATGTTTCTGAAGTTGTTTTTCTCTGATCTGGTGACATAAGCATGTTTCTGCGTCACTTATATCGGGCCGGAAGTTCGCGGCCTCCGTCTTTGCAATTTTAATTTTTAGTGTTTTTTTGTACTATGTTTTTCATTATCTATTCGTCCCGATCAGCATACAATAGCTGGTCGAAAGAATCTCTTGGTGAATATGCAAACTCGCCGCATGTTTCGCTAACTGTGGGATGCTAAGCATACAAAGATTTCATTCATCGTATGTCGGGGTCAGATTTTCTTTCTCTGTAAACGCATAACAAAAAACTTAAAAAATATCAAATGAGATGAACTTTTAAAAAAAATCTTATTTCATGGTACGCTGAATGCATGTCGTAATAATAGGGTTAATATCATCCAGATGCGGTATGGACTTGCCAATTAGAAATTTCGTTGAACCAGCAGGCCCTCTGCATGCAAATTATACCGTAATGCGAGCCTCCTGTTATGAATCGTGTTCTTTAAACTGAAACCACTTTGCGCAAGCTTAGCATACTGTGGTGAACATTTGGCTCGCCACACAATGCCCCTGTAACCCCCCCTCAAAATTTGTGGGGGATGGCAATTTAAAAAACCACCCGGAAATGCTGGGAAAACCAACATTTTGTATGGTTTTTGAATTTTTTTCTTCTTTATTTGTTATTAAAAGTTATGCTCGAATTATAGTTGATGCCGAACGGTTGAACGTGGCTCCTATAATGCTCGTGAGACATCATAAAATTGATTACAGTATATATTGTGAACAGAAGTTTAAATATTTAAGGATGCAGTCAGTTTTACAGTCACTATAACGCGAGATATACAATATGCCTTCATGAAAAACATGAATACAATACTGGTTCATGATACAACCCCAATTTGATTATTTAGGGCCGGTTGCACCAACAGAGGTTAAGAATAACCTAGGGTTAACCTGTTCTATAACACTAGGTTAACCCACC
>JAQGBW010005355.1:0-12145 GCA_034698625.1 Julus scanicus
TATTGAAGCAGTGTGATTATGTTGGTTTTGACACGCCATACTTTCAGTGGCGGTGAATTAACCGAGTAGTACCAAAACAAATTATGGAATGAACGAAAAATCCGTTAAAATCCCTTTCTAGATTTAATACCACCGCCAAAAAATCAGAGATATGGACCTAGACCTAAGAACCCTCTGGGATCGAGCTAGTGAGTTCTATGGAACAAATGGCTAATAATATATTAGGGACCATTCAAAAATTATGTCACACCTAGAGGGTGGGTGGGTGTTTAAAAAGAGGCAAAAAAGTGTGACATAATTTATGTATCACCCCTTAGTTGATTGGTGTATTTTATTTTTATGATGCATTTTCTTATGTCAATGTGTTTCTGTATACTACAATACCAAAAAACAACAATAGTTTTATTAGTAAATGAATATTGTGTCCTGAAAGTTAAGTTAATTACACGCATTGCTAGATAAATCAATGTTATCAGCTACTAATTACGCTGCTTGGGCTCGCAGCGCCATCTAAGGTAAAACGCAGGAAGTACTTGCCTCCTTTTCTGACCGCCTTTTTTCAAATAGTATGCATCATAGTTTATGAATTTCGCATCTTGTATTTTGTACATGTATCAATTTAATAGTGTGTCTTGAATGGTGAATTACTAACAACATTAACTGTTCGACAATTTAGAGTACTTTTGCAGTACTAAGATAAAAAAAAATCCGAAAAAAGTGGAAATTGCAATGTACTTTTGGGAATATTTTTATGTCATGTCGAGATATATTAATAGTTTCACAAATTTAATTAAACATTCCTCATATTTTAAGTGGACAATCATCATCCATAATTTTCGAATTTGTTTAGGAGTTATTACCAACTTTTCTTAAAGTTATTTGTTTACATATTTATTGATAATTTTCTCTTTTCCTATAATTTTAGGTGGCCATTCCACTGGACAGAATTACGTATTTGATCGTTTGTTGCCTTTTACAGGTGAGTCTTTATCCAGCACGTTGACACAAGGTTATGAAGATGAAAAGTTCTTAATTAATGTTATTTACAGATTCGCACGTTATCAAACATAAAAAACAATATATTTTAGTTCGGAAAATAATGGACAGGTGGCGCACCTACCTGCATTGGCACACTTTATTAGGCGTTAAAAAAAACTTGTTTGTAAAATCCCCGCCAACTTGGTGAATAACTTAGTTTTTGAGTGTAGTTTTCAAAAAGATTAACAAACAATTGTTGTTGGATTTTTAAATAAAATATTCCAGAATATGCGAACGAAAGTTTGATAAGTTATTAACGTGAGATTAGCTCTTATTCATGGCTAAAATATACCAATTTATTACATGTAGCCGTACCTACACTCTCACTTCCAAATGTTTTTTTTTTGCATTTCGTCCTTTGGGGTGTCGCGCCATCTAGAGGGATTTTAATGAACCTCTGAAGGAATTTTATTTTGGTTTTTCTTCCCTTTGAAAGTACCTCAACCAGTGCCATTACGAAACAAGAGTGATAACTATCACCTGACAAATAGTCTTTGGTGAAGATTCATGGGGCCGGGCTAATAATAAAAGACATACCATCCTCCTTTTGATTTTGTTTTTCGTTCAGACTAAGAGCCATTCATCTTTATTGTCTAATGTCATTATTTTGTTGTTAAAATTCAGCGGGCCATTCCCCCTGAGCTTGATCTTACCTAACCCAGGTAGGTTGTTGAGTGCATTTGCCATTGCTCAGGTATTCCTTGAGATAAGATTACACCTCACCATGCATCTTTGGGCTTTTGCCATTTTTCATGGTTCTGGAAGGGAATTCATTCAAAGTCAATGTCGGATTTTGAAAAAGAAGGGAGGGGATGATGATGAAATTGGGGGTTAAGAAATAATGAGGTTAGGAAATTCGAAAAACACTTCCCCTTTCTTTTCCACAAACCATTTATCTATCCTGCCCCTTAGTGACGTCATAACACTCAACAGCTACCAATATCTTCAATACTTTAAAATTGAAAGTGTATGTCGAGTTTCATTTTAGACATTGGCAGATTATTGGCAAAAAAGGGTTTAACATATTACAAACTCATTAACACTTCTTGAAAGATCTCCAGGGATGTTTCAGAATCAAGAACACTTGTTTGGTGCATCCTTTATTATATGTACAGGTACTATATGTGGGCAAACTGTTTGAACGGTGACATTTCAATGTCTGAATTCCACATTCATTACGTTTCAAAGACATAAAATTCTAAAACTGTGAGAATTATTTGTAGAATCACTGTAAAAAGAACTGCATTTTTTGTATTCAACAACATTTCTTGCAAGTCTTCCAGAGATCTTCCAGAAACAGGGTCTCGTCTATTGCATTCTTCCTTATGTAGGCTACATTTTTGAATGGTGACATTTATGTTTATTGTTTGTTTTGATGCTCGTGTTCTGTCCCAAAACGATCCCAGAAGAGCGTTCCGTTAGAACGAAAACATTTTAATGGACCTTGGGCTGTAAAATTGATTGTTCCAGGTAGCCACCGCTCGCTGTTTTTAAAGTGCGTGTGCTAGTGTCTTTAGGGGGAACCCCTTCCCCTGCTCTCAATCATCAATCAGCTGCGAGGGACGGCCAGGGGTCTTTTAAGACCTTGCTCGTCTATTTTTTCCGGGCTTTTCGTAGTATCAATAGGGCAATTTGCGTGGCTCCACTGTCCCCAAATGATTGCTGCCTCGCTTGTGACACTCGATGCTATCTGGCACCAATGACAACTTTTTCTGGGTAACATCTTGGCCTTTACAGGCGACTTGACTGTCCATTTGGGCAATTACACAAATTCCTCAAGGTAAAATGAGGTCCTTCAGGTGCGACGTCGCCAAGGAGGTTATACTAGCTGACTGCAGGGATAAAGCAATGGGCCTTAGTCTCGAAAGGGCGCCACACAGCACCTGTGGTCGCTTTAGCCATTTCGGTCCTTTTGGGCTAATTCATAAAGACCAGACCTCTTTTGCAAATGTGCTCCTTTTGGATTTTTTTTATTATACCACTCCTTGAGCGTCCATCTTGGCTTAACTAAGAAATCTGTTTTGAAAAACTCCAGTTTGACGCCATTTTTAAGTAGAAAATTCTGCGAATTAATATACTGTACAGGTATTTTTAAAGTTGGTCAGCCATATCAAAAGTGCTGGATATTTTGTAAAAATGACAAACCTTGCTAATGCGGTCACATTGGCCTTCAATCCTTCTACATTATAGCTATTGGTATTTGTTGTTAGTTTTTCAGAAACATAAGAGTGAAGGGATGTAACATTTTAAAAACGTTTACTCAATTCTTTTATAAACTTTTTAACCTCTCAATACATGTAATTACGACAAGCGTTATAAAGCAAATGGGGTAAACCCGCTTAGCTTCATATAAACTCGCATGAATGTGCATCATTATTTTTTTGCATTTTTGCGAAATGGTATAGCGTCATGTTGTTTACAATGTGTCCTTGTTAAGAAAAGTTGTGATCCGTTGCAAATCATGCGTTACTTGTGATTGACCTTAAATCGTTGAAATATTGAAAGAAATGTGCTTTGGAAAATACGATGATGACAGACTGTCAGTGCCTACGAATGCAAATTCAATATCGCCAAATGAAATTTTGTTTTCCCTATTGACCTACAAACATAACCTACAATTCGTTTAGAAATTAGAAATATGTGCATGTTTAACTACCGGTTTGAAATTTGAAAAGATTTTAAATGTACTCGCTGCTATTCATCAAATTAAAATTCAGTAAAGCTTAGTCTCAACAAAACAAAAAACTTTTTATGAAAATCACAAGAATGTATAGAAATAAAAATATGCTTACGGTAACTAGTTTTACGAATTGCTTTAACTGTAAAAAAGTAAAAAAAAAAATCCTTGTTTTATTTTATCTCGAATGTAGTTCAACAAATGTACCCTTACTAGAGTATGTATGTGTTTACAACTGTATACTTTATTATCCAATTTGTGTAACACGAGTTAAAAGCTTTTTCAAGTAGTTCAGTATATTTCAGTAGTACTTTCCGTTTTAGTGGATTTCTTAAAACTTTACTGTAAAACAACAGCAAGATTCGTGCATCAAAGTGAAGGTAGAAGTAGGGATAAAGTCTCAGGATTTTCATGTTTTCTTGAAAAAATTTTTTGTTGAAACACAAGCAAAGAAGAACAAAACAAATATTATTTGTGCTGGTGTTGAATTTGTTTTCGAAAATACACTCCAAAATGTTCTGTTAACATATTTTATATTAGTGATACAACTTTTATCACCCTAGAAAAAGTTGTAAGTATTAGTTCAAATCGTATAACATGTCATATTTCATATTAATTTTAAATAAAATTTATGTAAATTCCAAGTCAACAAAAACAAATGTGACCAAAGTGGGGCACTTGAAGCAGGATTTTACAAAGAAATATTAAGTTTGTTTCCTGTTACATTGCATGGTTATTGTTTTATTTCCGATTTTTAACTTTTATGAGGTTAATATTGTTTTTTGCGACTTTGTTTCTGTTGTAAAGCCACAAAGTCCTCATTACATAAGTTCCTACAACCTGATTTCGAGGTGACAACTAAATTACCAGGCTTAAGCTGCTTCGATTTACACGCAATTAGGCTGCAATACACGATTGACATTGTGTATCTGCAAAAAAAAATCAAGTTCAGAAATATAACTTGTACTTTGAAAAGTGAACGGAATTCATTTAGTTTCTAAATTGCCTTAGTCGTTTAATATGAGTGTCTTGTGTTTTACATCCTTGTTTTAACCATTTTTAATTTATCGATTTGCACACCACCTACGTCTGCCCAGCCCATCAGGTGCCGCGCTGTCTTGCATGGGAATGGAATTCAAGAATGGTTGGAAAATTATTTTTTAATGCATTTAGGCCTACGTACACCTCTTTCATATGGAAAACAAAAGCCGTAAAACTGACACATTATAAAATAGTGGGCCTCAAATGAAAATGAGGCGAAATTAGGCTCGAAACGTGAGCTCAAACTCATTCAACAGGTGTTGCAATTTTTAAACTGGAAATGAATGTCTTTGAGCGTTCCCAATATGTCATGGCTTTAGAGGTTAAGAGTACGAGGGGGTTCTTAATGTCCTTCATTGAGAAAGTATGGACAACCTAAAACTTAAACATAACATTCAAACTGATGTTCAATTCACGAGACAAAATGATTAACAACATTCATCTTTTTCATTGGCGAATAATTCAAGATTTGTTTTTACAACTTTGAATGAGTGGAGTCTGGAGATACTATGTACATATTTAGGGTAAATACCCAAATTGGTTCTCCATTGTCCAACATTGTACAACAATCTTGTTGTATTGGACAGCTGTAATGCTATAGCTATACAGTATGATGTCCACAATCAGTTCCATGTCTAATTATTGGAACATCTAAATTGGATGGTAGATCCTCTCTATTTTGATAGTGAGTCTTGTTGTAAATTGATATGGGTACATGTACAGTATGAGGCCTACAAACAATTCCATGTCTCATTTTTGGATAACCCAATTTGGATGGAAGATTTTCTCCACTACCATATTGCAGAAGTGACAGTCTTGTTGTGTTGGACAACTGTAACGACAGTATGAGGCTAACAATCAGTTCCATGTATCATTTTTCAGTTTTTTTCAATGCAAGGTTGTAGGTGTTCCACATTCGTATGATAATGACAAATAACACCTTTTGTTTTAGTGTTTAAAGTGCATTTTTCAGGTGCATTCACTTTTCAAAATGAGTTAACTTAACGGCCGTTGTACCTCTTTGGAGGGGAGGTGTGGACCACATTTGAATATTACATAAATCGATCATTTGTCCCCACCTTCTTCTTGAGGGGCTGAACTGGCAAAAATTTGGATATTGAAGTTATGCATACATGTAGTATTTCAAATCGTATATTATGGCATTTGACTTGAGCCTTATTATTTAAATATTTGGTGAAAGTGATTGTGAGCAAGGTCTCGTGAAGGACGTGCACCTGTTGGATTGCTGGCATTTTTGAGACCTTGAGCCTTTCCTCAAAAAAAATTCTTCTTTTGCTGACACCCTTGATGCTACCCCTTAACCCTTCGAACCCCCCAAAAGCCATTCTTTGACAATTAAGCTTCTCGTATGACAAACGGGTTAAATGCGTGCCATTTAATTAATGGAAATGCCAAAAATTATGATGCATGATGAAAGATGGCGTTGTGCCACATCAAATTGCTGGCACAAGGTTGTGACCCCGCCCATTAAAAACAGGTTTTGTGATTGTTTTAATTTCCATTTCTGATTTCAATTCGTTCGGGTCAAGGTGGCCATCATTGGATCGCGATTGGCACATTGTGCCAAACGCCATGGGTTATGCTTAATTAACCCATGGTTGCATTATAGTTATAACGCATAACTCAAGTGGAATCATTCACTGTGTGAAATTGAATGACAGAAATTGTCAGCTGGGGATGATTCGCCTCTTGGGAATGCTTTGTATATTTGAATGGTATCATTTCAAAAGTCCCTAGATACTCAATTTTTAGTATGGAGTTTAGAAAATACCCCTGAAATGACCCACCCTGATGAAAAAAAACATTAGAAATCAATGGAGATTTCTATTGGTTTCTATTGTTATTTGGACACTATTGGTTTTAATTGTTTTCTATAGTTCCTGTATTGACTTCTATGGTTTAGCTGTATTGACTGAATAATAGAAAACATTAGAAACCCATAAAAAACAATTAAAACCAATAGAAAACTACGTTCCAAATAACAATAGAAATGTCTATTGTTTTTTTCACCAGGGCCTGTTTACAAGTATACCTTAAATGAAATGATGAGTTGGTATTTTCTGCCAATGTTCATCAATTAAATGTATATTTTCTTGTATTTTTGTCAAAATTCATGAGTTTCTGATATTTCTGTCAAAATTCATGAGTTTTTGGTATTTCTGTCAAAATTCATGAGTTTCTGGTATTTCAAAATTAGTTTTTTTATAAATCAATCATAGTTTAATTGTATTGTCAGTTTGTTACCTCGTATTCTAGTGTTTTCCGGCTTGTGTGCCGCTACAATTTTAGTTTAGTTTGCCGAAATCTGAAAAACTATTTTAAAAAACTTCATTATAGAGTCCATTTAAGCTAATTTATTGGCGATTTTTCAGTCATTCTTCAAACTGACAATGTCAATGGCTTGAAAGGTTTGGGTGGACCAGACCGAAAATACGAGACTGGTGTCAGTGGTCTTTTGGGTGGATAAGCTTATGTCGGTGTGGGTGGATCGGATCGTGGGCCCTGTATGGGCATGATCGAAGATGTCCCTCAACACGTGACATATGTATAACTTGTTTTCTTATTACGTCAACCCTTCCTCTTTTGCAGAAATCTGTTGTTATACTAATTGAGTGTTGGTGTTGACTATAATGAGTCAGTGTGTTATTTTATTGTCTATTACCTATACCTTTCGTGCCAGATCTCAGAATCCCAGGTAGACTTGAGAACTGTTCTTTGCAAGTGATTCTAAAACATTTCAGTGCAAGATATTGGTGACTATAGTGTGAAATTATGATGTTTGTACGTTTGTGCTAAAGAGTTTAATGTTACAAAGATGGCGCTGTAATTGTTATTTGCTCTGATAGTTTGATTGTAATTTGTGTTCTGCAATTTCCACACGCACTAGGAACTTTATGGGCAAATGAAAAGTCGAAATGCCGGATGTCCTTTTTATTTCAAATGACAATTAAAAGTTCATGTAAAGGATTTGATATAAAGGTGTGTATAAAGCAAGCAGTGTGATTCACACGTATGGTATAAGGTTATAACAGATCCCACTCCCAAGTAATAACAGGCTTCATATCCGTCTAAGGTCGCCAAAATGCAAAATTGTGTCGTAAAATTCGCCCTTTAGCCCTTTTTTTATTGCAAATTTAAGCAATATAGGGCAAGTTTACTAAAAATTCCACCTTGCCACCAGCTCTCTGTAATCATACCTCTGGGTGAATTAAGTCTTCACAATCCCATGTGCGTACATAATATGATAAAAAATTGATTTCTAAAATTTGTAATCTATCGTTAACCTCTTTAATGTTTTTAGGAGAAATACATGGAAGCCATTGTTTTACAAATCTGGAACATGAAAATATAATTAACCTATATATTTAATACTGAAAAAACCGTTTAAATCCTGCGTTTTCAACACTTTGTAGTTTACACCACGTTTAGTTTGAGTTACAGTTTTAGCAAGGCCAAGGTGACTTCATCCCTCTAAAATCTTCAAGTACATTTACCTAAAAAAGCATATACTTTATAGAATCACGATCACGCATTATTTGCACAAATCGACGACTCATTGCACTCATACGCACCTTGGATGATCAAACTACCCTCTTAATCCTGATGATGTGATCGTTACATCATAATTCCTGATACTTACAGAATATATTCGATTAGTTTGCACTATATCGTTTTTTTATGATATCATTCACTGGGTTAGTTAGGTCATACAGATTCATGGGAACCAGGCAATAAAACTCCTGACCTATAGTTCCATATTCCGCCATAAAGTGGAAGTGGTGATACTTCCTAAACTCTGTTCTGTCTGTTGTTTCCAAAGTTTTACACCACAACCTTCTGATGATGGACAACTTTTCTTTGTCATTGTGTCTGTTTCACATAGGCTACTGTAAGATAAATTATTTTCATTCATATTTTTAGATGAATAAAAATAATTGGTCATTATTGGATTTGGCTCACCAAATCTTAATTGTTGGTATTTTTATCCTATACTTCCCATAACTTTTCGTGATAAATAAATAGATGAATGGTATTTAACCCATGCAAGCGAGGCAAATGTCCAAGTCCTCACTTCTTTTGTCCTCCTGCCTTTGCACTACAGAGGTCATAAATAACAAATAAGTGTCTTAAAAAGTCGGATCTGTCCATTGTTCTCTACCTTGATGGCATTGCCTCATAAAACACCTCAGGTTAAAAAATAATGTCAGGTATTAATCTAGGCATGCGAGGCCTATTTGTAACGGATTATGCGCCTATTGGATACAAAATGGGGGTAAAAGGCTTTCGTGCTATGATAAATAAAAATACTGCTTGCGATGTTGTAGGTTAGACCACCTCCTTGGGTTTAGAAAAGGCAATACATTGGAAAATTATACGTTTTTCTTGATTGTTGCAGTTGAATACACCAGACTCCTCGTCATCTAAATGGAATGGCATAGTCTTCACCTAAATTTTGCACATATGCCAAAATGGAATTATAGGTTGATCAGAAACACCTACATTTCTGGTCGACTGACTGAACCTTCTTTATGTGGCTGAATGATGATATCATTTTAGTACCTCATGGAATTTACTAATAGTTGTTTAGCTGTGTTAGCATTTCTAAAAATATTCCTATTATAATAGGGGAAAATTACCACTTTTCTCTACATATTTTTGTTTAAAAATTGCTTATTGGATGAAGTTTTCAATCGACCTTTAGGGGCCATTCAAAAAGGACGTCTCTGAAATTCTTTCAAAAATTAACCCCCTACTCCCATGGTGCCCATTTTAGCCCAGCTTCCCCTCCGACCTAATAGACGTCCTTAATTTTTTTTTTTTTTTGTGAAAAGTAGGGAAATCCAGAAAATCCAAGAACTGAAAAATAACATCATTAGTGGACGTCCACAATACCTACCCCCTTCCTCCCCCTGTCCACATGGTGTCCACATGCCAGCAGACTCCTTTCCCCCTCCCCCTAACCTCTCGTGAGGACGTCCAATTTGAATGGCCCTTATCACTAATGTTTGGAATTACGCGTAAGTGTCATTATACGTCCGTCAGTCCACCAGTTTTGCTCCACCCATTAAGAAAAATGAACAAATGGCATCGTTAGCTTTGCCTGAAATGGGTGGAGAAAAATGCACATCGATGATACTTATTACTAGCACAAGTGTGTAACTTAACATTTAGAAAGCGATGATATTTTTGGTGTAAATTTTCTTTTCTTCAAAAGCAGGAGAAGTAATTTTATCCTGTCATCCTTAAAAAACTTGGAACATGAAATGCGTGTTGTTTCTGCCGCCCAAAGTTTTTACGAGGTAATTATTTATCAGACTCATAAGAAGAAGAAGAAGAAAAAAAAAAAAACGCTAGTTTGGTATGGCTTTGGCTGCGGGCATTTTTTAGTGATTTCATCACCCCAATTTTAAGTGTTCGAACCCACGTTTTTGGCCAGTTGTGCGTAAGACGGCAGGAATTTGTGACGCGGACCACCGAGGCGCCATGTTCAAGTATACATAGAACCAGATTTCGAGACCAGGTTTCAAGTACATAATATTTCATTTAAATTACTGGGTAATGCCATATATAGTTATGAAATTTTCAAGTTAAGTCGTAATAATGGTTATTTGACATTAAACAAACTCTTACTTTCGGTTAAACGCTATAGGCCCCTAGTCCCCTACAGTATATGTGATATAGGCATGAAGAACCCCTTTTAAAAACTTGATGAAAAATAGTAGACTAATTTGATCTTGCATGACGTGTTTCACGTTTTCAAATCTCGAATTTCTCGTCTCTCTTTGCCAAGTTTGAGCTCTGCACATGTTGGTGCCCAGAGGCCCAATCGTGATACTCCAACACCTGGATTTCTAACCTGTCTTCATATTAAATCATCTATCAAAACACTATACACGGGCGTATTCCTTGTAAATATTCTGTAGAAACGCACTTGCAGGAAAAATGTGATCAGTTTTTCCTCCACTTGTCTACATGTTTTGATGGCCGCCCTAAACGCAAACGTGGGTCTCCTTGAAAACATTTTGTGGGCATGTGGCACGCGAAATACCAGTGACCCTGACACTCGATTACGTAATTTTGGCTCCCTTGGTGCAAACTACATATACGGCTAATCATAGCTTCGACATCCCATCGCTTTTTGGGACATAATCTTTTAGGAACAACAGATTCTTCTGCTCCCCCTCCGAATCCCTCTTTTTCCTTGCATGACGTGAAAAATGCGGCAAAAGGTCAAAGGCCGAGCTCACCAGCGATCGATTATAAAGCATGAAGCAGGAGCAGCTCTTTTGGTTTTGGATATTAACTCATAATTCGTTTGAGGAATTTTGTGGTTTATTGTTATTGCCTTGTGGGATCATCTTGTAAGGCACCCCGCAGAAAACTAGATGCACTGTATATCTGTACTGTACATGCCCATGCTGTGGTACAAATAACAGTAAAAATTGTTTTCTATGGTAATGTGCTGTACTGGATAGTGGAGTACCTCTTTTTGTTCGACTTTAATGATTCACGGTGACATTAATAGAAAACACTAAAAAGTTTATGGATCGCCTAGCTGTTGTGCCGAATGCATTATAGATGGCATTGGTATTTCGACTCCTAAAATAGATGGTTGTTAAGCAACCGTAATGTGTTACATTCTTGTGAGCTTATAACTTGCATATTTATTTGGTAAACCTAACTTTGTTTATTTTTGTGACTTTATATTTGCACAGATCGACATTTATTGGGCTTTGGACTTCTAAATGAGTTGAATACGGTGTTAAAATATTTTAGATACATTCTACAAGGGTTAGTTTTTATGAGGTTTACTAAAGAAACCCATTTTTTGCTTTGATGTTGGTCCTTCTTATGACCATTTCTGTCTCCAGATTGCTTCCCCCTGAGTTAAGCTTGCTGACTGACAATTCTGCATTTTTTTTTCCCATACAAAACCAGTTATGATAGATTTCAAACTATTTTTAAGCATAAAAAGTCAACAGCACCTAATCTTTTTTAATGAATTTTATTCTTATTTATTTGTTATAACAGTTATGTTTTTTTCCCCACAATAGTCACGAGTCATGCTCTGTGTCTACCTTGCATAACGGAATTATTTACATTCTTCTGGAGTCTAAAAACTACATTTCTTTTGAAATTTGTGGTTGGATTGTTCCACCTACTTGCTTCCAAGTTGTAGACCTATCAAAGCGAGATAAGATGTTTCATTGATAAGGTATAGTAGAGTACCATTAATTGTGTGTAAGAATGGCCTCAATGACTCGCTGTAGGACATTGCATTACTATATGTACTGTAACGCTACCACGTCCTTCTGAAACTATGGGGTCTCAAGTTGCAGGTTGAATGATTTCACACACTATTGGTTA
>JAQGBW010005356.1:0-12144 GCA_034698625.1 Julus scanicus
ATTTTTCTGAGGTAAAAACTCAATTTTTCTGAGGTAAAAACTCAATTTTTCTGAGGTAAAAACTCAATTTTTCTGAGCTAAAAACTCAATTTTTCTGAGCTAAAAACTCAATTTTTCTGAGCTAAAAACTCAATTTTTCTGAGGTAAAAACTATTTTTCTGAGGTAAAAACTATTTTTCTGAGGTAAAAACTTAATTTTTTTGAGGTATAAACTCAATTTGTTTGAGGTAAAAACTCAATTTTTCTAAGGTAAAAAACGCGAGAGAAGCATTATTAACGAAGTTATGATTTTGTTTTATTGGGTTCTACTTTTTTATGACTCACAGTATTCTGGTTATTGTAGAATTTATCCAGAGTAGACTGTATAACATCAATTAGCTGTTTAATAGCACATCTGTACTTGACAAAATATGGAACAAGACTAAAACATTTCAAACTCAAAACAGAACATTAGAACAACAGCATGTGGATGTTGTATTCCACTCAAATAGAATTTCAGCATGTGGAGGTTGTATTCCACTCAAATAGAATTTCAGCATGTGGAGGTTTTATTCCACTCAAATAGAATTTCAGTATGTGGAGGTTGTATCTCCAACAGTTATAAAGTTAATGAACCCTATTTGCGCAGATCAACCAAAAAGCCGCCTTAGACAAGGTGGTCCTGCTGTCCTGTGGCTTTACAACCGGTTACGGCTCATCTGCAAATGCAGTGAGCATCAAACCTGGTCACACAACGGCAGTGTGGGGTTTGGGCGGCGTTGGCTTGGCAACTGTGGTGGGATGTAAAGACAGAGGAGCCAGCAAGATCATAGGCATCGACATCAATCCGGATAAAGAAGCCTTTGGTAAGTTTGTGGACGACACCCATAAGCATTTAGTTTAACCATTTTCAATGTACTTAACATCTCTTGATGAAGCCAGGAAAATGGGATGCACGGATTTTCTGTGCGTCAAGGATCTTACTCGGTCTCCTATGGAAGTCATTGGAGAAATGACCAATGGTGGTGTCCACTTCGCATTCGTCTGCATAGGCAATGCTGCAGCAATGGTAAGAATATTCTAAATTCCCTTCTAAAATGTTGTGTTCACCAAATAAATGACATCTAAACAGGAATCTGCAGTTCTGAGCACCAGACCCGGTGGCACTGCAGTGATAGTGGGCGTGGCCAATGGTACAGACATCATGAAAGTGTCTCCTGCTTTTATGTTGGGTGGCCGCACACTTATGGGTTGCTTGATAGGAAGTAGGTGTTCATTTAGTTGCATGTCATCGAAGGATCCAGGAGGACTTCAATTGACATTGTTGTGCTTCTTTTCAGATTATGACATCCACAAGGACATCCCTAAACTTGTAGACATGTATTTGGAGGGAAAACTGCCTCTGGACGACTTCGTTTCTCACAAATTTCAGCTCGACCAAATCAACGAAGCCCTGGATCTTATGAAAGCTGGAAAAATGTGAGATGCTTTGCGTTTTTGCTTGCATTTGATGATTGCACAGTAGGACAAATTGTCCAGAACGTCACGAAAAAAGAAACGCTTTGTTTCTACACTCTCCATCGCATACTCAGGCGGTTCCTGTAGGGTTGGATCCCGGTAGGGGAGCTCTACCGGGCGAGTCTCCGGGTGTTTGTCAACACTCGGAGGTTCGATGGCTGGCGGGATTTGGAATCCTCGGGTAGCAGTGGTCTGCGGAGGTCCCTTTGGCTCACCGTTACTAGTATCATTCAGTGACTATCCATAATCAGTGCAGAGTGATCAGAAAAGCTAGAAACCAAATTTTAAGAGATATGCGTATCTCCTGAGGGTCAGTTGGACAACCAATGGAGGTTGCGAACTCCCATGTGTTAAACTGACAAAAGAAACTTAAAACGATCGGTGGAAGCAGCGATCGACAAGACTAAGTCCCTTTTTGTTCCTACAGGGAACTCTCTGGGGGTAAGTTATTTCAGTGAGATAGTTTTGGCTATGGACATAGCCAAAAATCATACACAGAAAATATTATTCCGAGTTAACAAATTAAGTTCAAACATTTCATTTTACAAATTGAGTTCAAGCAGTTTAGTTTTAAAAAGATTAAATTCTTTATTTCCTTGTTTTTGTAACAAGGTATAGCAATACAAGTATTCAGCTACTGTACAGCTCTGGAGTCTCAGACTGATGTTTCCAGAGATGCTGGGTCCTTATATACCCATGGTGGTCATCCCAAGGGCTGACAGGATATGAACGTCAAGTGACCCTTGGGATTAGCATCATCTGTATGTACATTTGGATGACCAGCATTGTCAGTACAGAAAATCGGTTAAATCTCCCCACGTTTGATCATAGCTCCCATTGTTTGACGTCTACACAGGAAATTAGTTAATTAATGGGAATTAAAATCAACCCATTTCCTTTTAATTGATTATTGCCGCCATTTCCATATGTCTAATTGTTGATCGCCTCGGGCGTCCTGCCATAATACGCCATAGGCTGGGAGAGTCTTGCGAATATATTTTTTTTTTCAAGAGCATCCAAAAGCCGTTAACCTGTAATGCTGACCCTTGAAACACGATTGGGATAAAAATAAATCTTTCGCATGACAGAGCTATCTCTGAATACGCCCCGAGATATCAATATTTATGTATCCGTTGCACGAAACAGCCAAGCATGCAAGAATCCAATTTGCATGGTCCCATCTATGGACAAAATGGAATTTCAGAGAATTTTCAAACTCTTGGCTGAGCTAAATTGCTTGTTTTGAAATAATGGCGCCTGTAACAAGATCAAAATGTCCACTGATCTAGCTTGGATCTCATTATCGGCCATAATTTTTATATTTTCTGTTGACTAAACAAAAATCACTCAACAAAATGTACTTAAAATTAGCACCATTACAGAATCTGATTTCTGGTTAAAAGTTGACCCAAAAGTTAGAGAAAGCATGTTCAATAATAATTTATTACTTTTCAGAATTCGCTCAATTGTCTACATATGAGGATGACAACTTGACAAGTCACGTGCAATCTTTTTGCAGTAGCAGTTGCATTTCATAATCCAGTAAAATTGTGTGACATAACTTATTCCATGCTAATTAAACTAGTAAAAATGAAAAATAAAACTGTGTCTTACCTGAATCTGTTTACGCAACTTCCTTCGCAGTTGGACGTTAGCACAATAATTATAACAGACGACTTTCTAAAGTGCGGCTATCGATTTCTGGTCTTATAAAAATCTTCAATTGTACGAAACATCTGTAGAATTAGAAGTACTATTAACATAGGGTTGTGATTGCAACTTAGTTTCTGGTAAGATTATCAGTAGTTGATGTTAGTATACCTGCATTTGTTATAAATCCAGAATTCCTCACTCCCCACTATTTTCTGAAATCTTATACAGTGAGCAAAAAAAGTATTTGGCCAGCATCTTTTTTCTTATTTGCATGTTCATTTTTACAGATAGTGGTACAAATATTTTTTTTGTAATATAACTGATCGCTTTCTAAATGATATTGTAAAAGCAAAAATGTTTCTGAAGTAATGCACAATAACTGATGTATTTTATTGAAATATGTTTAAATACATGTTTAGTAAATACTGGTTTAGTAACCTTTGACCCTTGAATTGTTTTTTCCCCCATTTTGATGTAAAATGTATACTTCTATTACGTGGCCAAATATGTTTTTTGCCTGTGAATTTTGGTTATTGTTTTTTAATTATTTTTTATGACTTTGCAGACATTTTTTGCTTTAACAATATCATTTAAAAAGCTGTCAGTAATATTATAAAAAAAAATTGTACAATTATCTGTAAAAATTAACTTGTAAATAAAAAAAACTTACTGGCCAAATACTTTTTTTGCTCACTGTAGGTATGAAAATTCTGGTAATGGGGATAAATAGGAAGTCATGTGTGCACTATCGACAGGCTTTCACTGCAGTACAGCACTGTGCTGCAGTGAAGCTACCAATTAAGAGTTTCCCTCAGTTCGTAAAAAATAAACATTGTAAAAAGTTTAAATAATTGCGAATGAAGGCGAAAAGTAGTTGATTTCATACAAACAGACCATTCTTTTCTTTTCCTAATTTGATATTTTGTCTTAAGTGTTACGGGTCCCAAGTTATTATCTGGATTTCAGTCAACAAATGAACTTGTGCATAGCTGGGCTAAACATTCAGAATACTTGAAAGTAATATTCGTTGCAAGTACAACCCATTTACAACAAATATTGCAATGTCATATAGGTACATCCTGCATTTGCATTGCTGAAATATTCATTTAAAAATAATTGTCCTGACAAATGCACATGTGACAGTGCTTGCGGTATGAATCCGCATATCAGTGGAGTATCTTGAGTAGCATGGAAAATCTCATCTTGTTGAGATTTATCCAAAATATAAATGAAGAAATTCAATTTTTTTCTAGAAAACTTGCATTTTTACGTAGATATCTAAAAACTAATTAATAGATGGATGACATCATTAACGAACAGCTGCATGGATCAGCATGGTTATGCCTTGAATATTTCAAATTTTTGGTATGAGACCCAAATCCTGGAATGATAGGCCTAAGCGGAAAATTAATTAAAAATCGATTGCGACAATTATCTGCCTTGCAAGTTGCTTAATTCACATAAAATTTGGTTCAGATTTAGGTATTTAAATCTTGATGACAAAGCAAGAACATTTTAACTGTCATTCTCTATTATCAAACTTCTGTAAGAGCCGTAAGCGAACCGTCATCAAAATTATGATAATTGGATTTCGGGCTAATTATGTCTTGTACAGACATCTTGATTAGTAAATGTTAGTTGATTGCCAAAAACAAAATTCTACCTGATGATATATATACCTTCTAGTTCACTTTCAATCTGCAAGCGTCTTATTATTTTTCAAGTAACAATCCTGCAATAAACAAAGTCAAATAAGAAAAGAAAAAAACACAATTAGGAACAGACATTTTATACAATCATTATTATTTCAAAAGCTCGTCTCAATGTTAGGTTAAAGTTTTTCAACTCTCTACGTTATTTAGAAGCAATTAAGTTTCGTTAATAGAAGACATTGTAAAAACGTCTAACATTCAAGTAAACTAAAGGTAGATGTCGCATTTTAATAACTCAAATATTTAATTTGAAATCCTTAATGTTCTAGCTACGGAGCACAAAAACACCCTGAGCTTTCTAACAGCTGATTAATTAGATTGGAATCAGAGTAGCAATTAAGTTAATTGTACGGTGGGGGATGAGGGTGGTTAAAAAGTCGCAACGAACAAATGAAGCTACTATCAAGATTTGGTCACGCACTCATGCTACATCAGCAACTAAAGCACATTTGAAGCTGTAATTTTTCTTTCAAACCTCGTGGGGAGACTGACAAAACTTATTACGAAGAGCGGTCAAAAAGTCTTGCATATCAGTTTATTATTCGAAAACCGGATGTCTAACAAAAAAACTGAAATAGCCATTTTAATGAGCGGAAAATTTGCAATTTTTCAATGTAGGACCCAAGTTTGTTGACATTTATCCCAACGTTAGATGAGATTGTTTATACCCCTCTTGTGAAATTCGTTATGTTGACTATATGCAGATATTGCCAAATCGCAAGTTTCACATTATCGTCTGTTTGGAATTTGTGACCATGCACTCGATCAAGTATAAACAATCTTATTAAACGTTGGGATAAATGTGTTAAAAATAGCAAATTTCTTGCGCATTAAAATGGCTATTTCAGTTTTTTGCACGACATCTGGTTTTCAAATAATAAACTAATATGCAGCACATTTTGACCGCCCCTCGTAGATGAATTTTAAAAATAACGATCTAAAATCAGCGGAATAATTACATAGTTCTGGATTAATTTATTGAAATCGGAGTCTGTGATTACAAGACTGACCACTGGAGTAAATCACCAAAAAGCATGACTAAGCTCAGACACAAAGGATGGTTTAAGTAATTTGCAGCAACCATACTGACACCATATAAAATTGAAAATAAGCAATTTTTCAGAAATTATTTAGCCACAGAACAAGTACAATTTGACAATGATTTAGTTTCAGACAAAATAACCTTTTCAAGCATCCAAAATGAAACGAGAAGACATTGGAGTTCAACTCCCCTCTTGATTCATTTTGAACACTTATGCCAAATTTATTTTCTAAAAAAGTTTATATTCAAACATACTAACTTTGAAATTTTAAAGACATCATCAATCTTGTAAAATTTGTGCATTGCCAGTATGAGGTCAGTAATGTTTTTGTGCAAATCACAAACCCAACAATTCACAATAGTGATCATAAAAATAAACTAATGTAATCTATGCCGATGAGGAAAATAGATAACAAATTATCAGAAGACGACGAAGACCCAATTTAAAGATTCCTCGCAGTGATGTGTAAGAAATGAAATATTATACAGCCAGCCAAGTGTAATTTCAACAAGGGTTTACAACTAAAATTTGCCCAGGCTAAATAAATATATAGGGCCAGTCGGTGCACTTAACAAAGCCATCACTTGAATAATAAATATTTGCCCATTGGTCTACTAACCCTTTCCAGCGATTGTGTAGCGCCCCCTAGGACCTAATTGTACGAGTGCAAAATCAACTAAAATCAGTCTATCGCATAAATGCTGTAAAGCTAGATCCAATTCCTCGATGCATCAGTTCTTCGAATTCAACGAATTTTAGATTATTCCTTAAAAGTAGGAAAAATTCCTTGGCACCGAGGACAACTTTCAGGCTGTGGGCTCCCTTAAAACTCGCCTTCAAATGTCCAATGGCCGGTCTGCCGACCCCTCCAGCTGCTCCTCCTCATCATCATCGTCGTCGTCATCGTCATCCTCATCATCATCGATGCCATCGTTGTCCCCTTCCTCGTCCCCAAATTCCGCCTTGCCATCACCATCAGTTTTGCTTCCTACAATGACATCTAAAAGAGGAGAATGACAAACGTTACCAATTGCAAATAGCATTAACTCGCTAATTAAAAATACTAATTAAAATTGCTGCATGAGCGAGTTGTCTATCGTGAAATTTCTGCATAATGCACTGCTAAAATCGCATAATCACAAGCTGTCAAAAGTACCGAATTCGGGCCAACAGAGGGTTAAATCTGGCGTCCTGTGTGCCAAGGATCCATTGTTACATTGGTGGAAATGTCCGGATTATTGTTTGGCTGAAAATATTGGCATTATCGATTGATACTTTAAAATTTCGTGAAATTCCATAGTTGTAGCGCTGCCATGGCAATACATAGCATTACCCTTGTCTACAAATTCTGAGCTCCTGATGGACAGCTAACAACTTCACAGTTGACATGGGGGAGGGTTTAAGATAATGCAAAACACAGCTTAACATGAATTCCACAACATCTCCAACTTCGACAACAAAATTCAGAATAGATTTGATGCCGTTTCGTTAACCACTTTACAACACGGTTCATTTAGCTATACGTGATAAAGGACTGATTTTAAAAGAAAGAAAAAAAAATGTGCTGAACGTGAAACTGCTTTCTGACAAAGCGCAGATCAGCACAAACAATGCGCTAATGAGGTGTGACAATTACTTTTCCTCCGCTGCAACTTGACAATTACCAGAGTGCATTCCTTACAAATTTAATATAATGTAAGATGGGGTATTCCACGCTGCATTCGTTAAATTCGGAAGCTCACAAAAATATATCGATTAGGGCCCGGGCAAAAAGATCGCGCATGCGCGTCGAGCAAAGCTAGTTTACTGAAATGTTGATTTCTTTCAAAATCTTCCAAGAATTCTTATGAATGGCGAAATTTATCGCCTTATGAAGGCGACGGAACTTCTTGGAATTCAAAGATAGGACATAAACTCCGGTATAGTACTTCATTAATGTTGTACCAAATTTCCTGGAAACTGAGTAGCAAAGGTGAAAATCTGGACAGTGTATATATTTTGAACTTGTTGACATTAAAATTATTGTACGATTGGTTTATCTGACGTTGCAAGAGGCAACTAAGAACGTGCTCTTTGGACAACAACACGTCTCATGAATTTTTAGATAATAAGAGTTGCCATGGAATAATTCAATATGAGAGAATGCAACGTACCACAGTCAGGTTTGCCACGAATTCTTGTATTAGCATATTCCACACCATGCTTGTCAACACACCAGCAGAATCCAGTAGAAGAATGACACTGGGTGAGTCGGTAATATCCTTCCTCATCACATTCCGGATAAAACGCCCCTGCGGAAACAATGCAATAAATTAATTATGCATGCCTACATAATTTAAGAAATCTATACTCTACTAGAAAAAATCATGTATGCGATGTGAATCAATTTATACATTGCGCAGTTTGACCTTGTCACATGACAGATTCCAATCAAATTTCGCATAATCCAATACTTTATTTCTTAATTTGGGAAGTACGCCCTTGCCAGACTAAATATCAATTAAATTAGTTTAAATCTAAAATTAAAGTTAATTAAAACATCGAAAATTTTGAATTTTAACATTTCAATTCAGCTTAAGTATTTATACAAAGCTATAATGCCATTTTCAGGGGCCGGCTCGGGGGAAAGGGAGGAGGGAGGGCAAGGGGCCATTCAAAAATGATGTCACACCTAGGGGGTGGGTGGGTAGTTTTTTTTTGTGACCATTGTGTCCAAGGTATGGGGGGAATTGTGACTAAGGGGTGGGGGGTGTTTAAAAAGAGGCAAAAAAGTGTGACGTAATTTATGGATCACCCCCAAGCCGTATTAGGTTATGTCATCAAATTTTGGGGAAAATGAAAGGAATGGCCCCATGGATAAAGTACCGTTCTCTTTGAATCTGAGCAATAGATCATTATCTCTATAATGCATCATTTCTGAATACTACTGCAATGATACAAGAACAAAGTACCCTTAGCAAACAGAAAGCCCCATCTCCTTTGCAAAGTTTACGTGGGTTGAGGTTCTCCAAAGCAATCAATGGGCTATAAAAGCAATGTTTTAGATGGCTCATCAAACGAGGAGCTGCAATTTCTGATCGTTACTTTTCCAATAATTTTCCACCAGGAGTGGGGAAGACTCAAAACCTACATGAAAACCAGAGTGGGGGATGATGCTACCCTGAAGCATACAGGAAAATGATGATATGTTTGCATTTGGAAATGTCTACAGTCAACACAAGACCCTACCATGCAATTACAAAGATGCCCCTCAATGCTGCATTTAACGTATGATGTCTAAAATCAAAATTTCATCAACGATTTCATGTGCTTGGGGACCGTCCATAAATGACGTTAAGCCCATAAGGAGGATACGAGGGGGAGGGGTGTTTAAGAAATGTGACGTCACATCAATAATCAAAATCAACTTTGTTTGAGGAGGGATGACATTTTGTAATCAAGTGTAACATGAGGAAGGATGAGGGCCTGGGGATGTCCAAAATCTTCCAAAATCGCGTGACGTCATTTATGGAATGTCCCTTGTGAGAATGGTCAACATCAAACAAGTTGTAATGTTTACTTACCGAGAGTATCAGGTCGGGAACGATTTATAGAAATAATAGCAGCTGTGCAAGGCCTTTCTGAAATTAGAAACAACGGATTTATTGTTAATAAGTGTGTGATGCATCGTGTCTGGACACGCTGAAATATCAGTTAAATTAACTGTCGTGAGGATAGATAGCATTACAAAGAACGAAATTATGACATAAACTCTTGGCATGTAATATACTTGATGCATAAATAAAAGGTGGAGTGAAAAAAGAAACCTTCGTTCTAAATTTATTAGGTCATATATTTTATTCTTTCTAAGTCTGCACCAAGTAACTTGCAATACCGGATAGTCTGAGCCAGAAGAATTGTTTTCGTAGAAAGCCATCTCCTGTCAAATACAATTTATCATAATGTGATTGAGGCGTTTTTTGCTAATTTCATTACGTAGAAAACGTAAATTGAGTTATCCATTTGTATTTCAGGTTCAATAAAGAAAATTATTCCTGACATCTTAACGTTCATGACTTTTGGTGAAACAAAAAGCTTTCCAGAAAAGAATCTGCTACATTATACAAGAAATAAATTGCACAGTTATCTCATCAACGTATTTGATGAGTGTAAACGTAAGAGAAACAGTTTCGCTTAAATCCCCAGTGGTTAAACAAGTAAATCTCAACAAGATACCAATCATCTTCAAGATTGATAATAAAAAGTAACACTCAGCCGTTTTATTTCACCTTGAAATTTTCTTTATTTGTTGGAACATTGGATAGACGCTATAAATTATATAAAATTATTAAAAACAGCATCTGCCCACATATTATTTTTGCAAACTACTATATAGGTCGAGCACAATTTACATATCCAGTTGTTATGCTGATAATGGTACTCTGAAAATTTGATATAATAATAAAGTTTGAATCATAATCTTAAAAAGGACAAATAATGCATAGCCTCGTAGTTTTCCAGTGTCTAATTAACCTAAACTTAATTCCATCATCCTATTGCAGCATCCCTAAGGGTTTGCTGATTTTGTCATTATCATACATTAACATCTGTCAAAAATTTTAATCAGAAACAAATTATTTGTAACTCTTCAAACACAGGGAGAGGGGAAAAAGCCATTATGATGGTATTTTGTTGGTACTTTTCTGTTTAATTGAACTTTAAAGGTCGGGAATTTTGCCTAAATCTGTGTTAAACACTAGTTTTGAGCTGGAAATTCCATTCGAGGTCAGGAAATTTCCGTCAAAAATCTTGAGAAATGTAAATGTCGTGGAATAATTTGGTAGCGAGTTGGACGGGTGCTTGGAAATTTATAGGATGAGCCTTTGTATGATACAACAAATTCTCGGGACACCCTACTTTTCAAAACAAAATTCAGGACGTCTATGAGGAGGGGGTCTGGGCTAAAATGAACACAGGACAGCGTGGACAGGGGGTAGGAAGTGGGGGAGAGAGAATTTTTGTAGGACCCCTTAGCAGTTTTCACAAACAATTTGCTCTGTAATTAGAACAGTAAACGACGACAGTTTATGAAATTGTTCATTTTCTATTTTTGAATGTGTTCAGTGTTTAGAATAGGACATCAATGTAATTTCATCATACAGTGATTGAATGATTAGAGCGTAGTATTTTTTTTTGTCGATTATCAACTTGGAACCATCATCTAATGCCTGGAAAATAGAAAACGCTTTTGTCCTAAGCAATGTCGTCATTTTTTCGGTTATTTTTTGCACTAATATGAAGGCTGTCACTTTTCTTAACCCAATTTACAACACGCTACGTCTGCTGGCAGCAAATCCATTCTGCCTTCAAATGTGCCACTAGGAAGATCCTAATTTGCAAGAAATAATTGGATTTAGAAAATAAAGATGCACAGCGGTAGTTCACTCAAACGATGACGCGCACATTTACTTAAAATAACATAAAGGAATGAAACATCTGGCACACTTTTGTTTAGTTTTGCCCCTTAGCACTTTGACTTTTACACCATTTTAAATGCAAAGGAAATTTGAATTTAGAACCAAGGACAGCACTTAACACATCGTTCTTAAGAACTTGTATCGTACTAAAAACCGATCAGCGGCAACAGAAATGCCTGATATTCAACAGATCATGCATCTTTTAAGAAGCTATTGTTCATACGAGCTTTGTCTCAAAAGTAAGTGTACAGAACAGATTTGCCTGTACGTTATTAAATAAAAAAACAAGACTTTCTTAACAACCCTCGTACATCTTATATGCTACTAAATAAAAAAAATCGCTACACTTACTTTTGGGACAAACCTCTGACAATAGATACTAGACATAAGTTTTGAACGTGAAGTATAGCTACTTTTAGATGTCATATTTAATACTTGTACTATGTTTCACAATTTGCCATTCTCGAACAGATTATTTAAAATTGACTACAAATGGAGTATATCGAAGTTGGTTAATTTCATTTTCCAGATAACACAAATTAAGTTGCAGCATATCATTTTGTTAACCAATGTCTTGAAAATGGGTTAAACGTCATAAGGCGGGTATCCATCTAACGGAAACATAAACATACTCAAAAACATAAACAAAAAACACTAAAACAATATTTTCGACATGTTTTTCTTAACATGTGTGGCAAATTGTGGAAAAAAACACGAGTGTACGCACCTATTTACACATTTCGCGAAACAAGGCGGAGCTTGGCATATTTCAAAATGAAAACC
>JAQGBW010005357.1:0-12142 GCA_034698625.1 Julus scanicus
TTTTAGACTTGGTTTAAGGTACGTTTATTTATCTCAAATTAAAGTACTTTCAGTGCTCATGTAAACGCAGTAATAATAAAAGTAACTAAATTAAGCATTTATCATTAAAATTTATTTATTCCAACAGTCATTTTTCTCTGTATATTACATATGGCGGTCTGTATAATGCAGCTTACATTCTAAAAAAGTAGTCCAAATATTCTCAAATGCACTAGTCCAATTTGAAATGGTAAAACTATACTGCATATACTTTCGCTATAGTAATGATAAATATAATCCGAAATATTAGGAAGTATACAAGCACAATTAGCTTTAATCCAGCAAACTCCATTCTTTCTTACAAAAAAAGACTATAAACATGATGAACATGATGAACAATAGTGTGTAGATATCCACGGTATACCCCTTTCTCGATTCTCGGCGATGAGGTGGTACAGGCAAAGGTATCATTGTATACCTTATACCCCATCAAAAAGCATACACATATATCCTGCATTTGAAAGAGCCCTGGGAAGCTTTTCGTTTAATGGAAAAGTGAGCGCATGCATTCATGTAAACAATATCTCAACATTTCCACTTTAAAAGACAGTGCAGCCGAATAATACACCCTCATACAAAGAGGTTTATTTATGCAAATTTATTGCGGTCGGTATTTTCAAATAAAGCCTTTTGATGTGCATTTCATTGGAGAAGAGTGCATAAGAGGAACACACGCAAGCGCGCCATCTAAGCCTAATAATTATTTATAAGAGGATCCTTAATTTCAATGGAGTAGATATAGTGTTGTTTAAGGGAGCTCCACCATGGAGTACTACAAGTCCATTTGCGGCGAACCCAAAAAGGCTCGTTAAATTCATTCGCCAAGAACAATCTCTCTTTTCTAAAAGAAAACTCAGTTTTTTCTTAGTACATGCATGCAGCGCCATTGTTTGCAGTTTCAAAAACCAAGTATTTTGTGTTCGAGAATTGTATACATTTTGCCTAATTATAAAGTTTACAAAACCGACTCGTTTTGTATAGTACAAAATTACATGAAATCAAACAACGTCAGATTTTTAAAAAAAGCTGAAGAATTTAAATTGAGTCATTTATATTAATCCTAATTGTTTCGTCTTGCTCTCATTGACAAGAAAAATTATGTTTTATGTGGAAATTAATTTAAACTTAATAAACGGGTAGTTGAAATCCAACTCGTTATCATGTTGATAAATACCGCAAACATGCAATAGCGTGTTTTTTCAATGTTCCTAATGGTCAGTGCCAATTATAGTTATCATATTAACAAGGCCAATTTAACAATGGAAGTGAGAGGTCCAGACTTATTTCGAATTTATATTTATTGCTATTATGCTTTTGCCTTCTCATACTTAGCCCCCTACTGTGTAGTGGCCTTACATAACCACAATGCATCAGCAACAGCTTATACCAAAAAATGTATTGCTTGACTTCTGAAATTGTTTAGTCTAATTTAGAAAACATGTGAACTACAACATTTTCAGCCTCTAACCGATAACGTACGTATTACCATCATTGAAACCGTATTACCGTACATAGTACGTATACACACGTTTTTACAAACATATGCAAAAAAGTTTGCCCTCCGGGTTTGCTTCAGCCGCCATTTTGTAAATATATGTAAATATCAAAATTGTACAGCTAAAAGCTGTACAATTAATACATTAAGACATAATAATTAAGACATTTAATACAATTTTGATATTTACATAATTTACAAAATGGTGACTGAAGCAAACCCGGAGGGCAAACTTTTTGCATATGTTTGTAAAAACGTGTGTATACGTACAATGTACGTCTTGGTGGAGACCCGGCTTAAGGGACTCGATTAGCAAAAACAATATTATTTCCCCTGATCTTAGGCAGAGTAAAAAGATTGCAAAACTGCAAATCGTATACTGTTTTCAACCATCAACGTGCATGCCCAATTCAAAATGGCCGTCTTAGCTTTTGCACGTGTCCAGCTTCAAGTATAGTTGCAGCCTAACGATGCGAGTTGTTTATATGTCAATGGCTCGAGCCAGGGAAAAACAACGAAAACTGTATACCCGCCTCAAGATCGTTTTTTTTTTAATTCACTGTTGTTTTTTTGCCAAATTATCCGGAATAAATGAAATTCAAATGTTTGCGTCTTAGACTCATATCCTGTGAGCATGCGATGTGTTTATCCAATGCGGTTTTCACCTTCCCTCTCCAGGCCACCCCCCAAAACTAAAAAAAACAGCCCAATTGTCTATAAATTAGCATCTTCATATCTGGCACTTTTTATCCCCCATGTTTTTTTTTTCAGCGTTTTTAATGCCCCCTGTCCGAAGTTATCAGCGAATTAGCCCTGCATGGAAACGCTGCCCTCTAGTAGACAAAGCCGCTATGAAGAGCGCGCCCATTCATTGGCATTCGCCGCTTTGTTATTATCCGTCGCCGGTGTGCATTTGGCGTATAATGAAAAGTAGGAATCACTTACTGAAAAAGCCATCCTCTAAAGTGCTGCTTTTGCCAACGTATAAATAGCCCGACTAGCATAATAATCCGCAGCATTTTAACTTCCACTCACTCTAGCACTGATTAACATGCGACGTTGCACCTGGTGGCATAACACTGGATCTAAGTACAGAAAACATGCATAAATTAGCTACAAAACAAGAGAAAAACCACCTATGAAAATATTTGCATACGGTGGACAAAAAACATGCAAAGGTAAAATTTCGAAAATTTGCATGTAGATTACTCATGAGAAAAAATGCTTTTAACCGAGGTGGGAGAAAAAAAGTGATTTGGCTAAATAAATTCAACCTATTAGTTGAAAACCGATTTGCATAAATAATATCCAAATCGGTTGACCTGTTTTTATCGCAATCTCAACTTATGTTGAAATCCATTCCGTGACAACTGCTATTACATATACGAAAAATTAAAAACTTATTTCACTTTATGGAGAGTAAACATGCAGAAATTGGCCACGAAGATTATAAAAATGGTTTACAATGAAAAAATTTGGAAAATAATTTAATGTAGAATTATTTTAGTACTTTTATAATGTGGTACAATTTGGAACAGGTAAGAAAAAAAAAGCTTTTCAGTTTTTTTTTTTTTTTTCGTATATAAGAATATGTTCATTACTTCTATAAACATAAAGATAATGTTCTCAAGTTTTTTTATATATCATATATACATACATACATTATGCTAAATATTTGGGAATTAAAATTCCTCTGCATAGTTGTGCATGTAGTATGTAGTATATCGACATTTTGACATATAAGAGGTATAGATTTATGACCGGAATTTTATAATTTCGTTTTTAGAGCTGGGTTCATTACAATTGTTACCAAAACAATGGTGTAATATTGACCAACGATTATATAATTACAGTTTGTATATGAACCCATGTTATATCGTCAATTTAGAAAAGAAAAACACGTTAAATATGTAGATGTAATTTATTAAACAACTTTTAATGGATACAATAGTACAATCGCGTCATTATGTTTTATAAGTACTCGAATTATGCTGAATTAACACATTGTATAAAAATCCAGGTAGTTAAGTTTTATTTCATGCATTAAACATGCAGCTACAATATATCTCGCCAATATAGGGTATTACATTATTCAAGTACTTAATTCTTTGATAAGATTTAACCTCAAGTGAATGAGGAGCTAATCAATTATGTATTAGCATCACCATAAATTCTATAACAAAGCCATAGTGAAAGGTTTATATCAAGCATATTACCAGTCCATCAACTTGCATATTTAAATTATGCCTAAACGTTGATTTCAATTGTTTTATTCTGTGAAAAGACGATTGCAAACCAATAGATTCAGAACTAATAAACGGGTAACTAAAAGTGGTTGTATTAAACGTTTTAAACAACACGTATTGTATAACTGAGGATTACGGTATATTATAATCTGAGGATAAGATATCCCTTCCTCCCAACAAGTCATCAGAGGTCCAAAACGTGTTGGGTTCTATAATTAAAGTTGGTTTACCTACTTTGTAACGTCTCCCTCGTAGATAAAATACAGCTTACTATACACCCTGGGTTGGAATGACTAGTAAACAATGCCATATACCGTTGGAGCAGCCATTTTGAAATTCCTCAATACACTATTTTTCGTGTAAGACATTTGAATAATCTGGCAAAGGTTACGAAGGGCAGGATCAAAGTATCCGGCGCACGTGAGTATAACCTTTTATAGCGAGACGGGTGGAATTTTTTTTAACTTTGCCTAAAGTTTTTACCTAAACCCAAGGTCACGTAATAGGAAATAAGGGGCAAGGTTATCTTATAATATCAACATATTTAATCTGCATGCCTACAGGGGCGTGAAAGATACCCCTTTTGGAAATTTATTTTGTCTTAAAACACCCAACGTTCAAATTTCGAATATATAAACATTCTTCTGTTTTATCTATGGCCACACCTACCGTCATTTTTCATATCTCATTTGCATGGGATGCTAACTTGTTAATGCCCCTTAGCCTGACCATTGATGCCAAATTGTCTAAACCCTGCCTAAAAAACATCCTTTATATGCAAATTCTAAACCTGCAACATCAGAAATATTTTATGCATTTGAATGTCAAATAACAAATTTTAACACCATGGAATTAAATGTAATGCGATATTTGCATATTTAAAAAGCCGGGTCTCCACCAAGACGTACATTATACCGTATACGTAAGTACTCGTTTTTACAAACATTTGCAAAAAAGTTTGCCTTCCGGGCTTGTTTCAGCCGCCATTTTGTAAATATAAAAACTTTACAGCTATTAAAGACATTTTAAATGACTTTAATTTGCATAAAGACAAAGTTAAATTTTGATATTTACAAAATGGCGGCTGAAACAAACCCGGAGGGCAAACTGTTTTGCACATGTTTGTAAAAACGTTTATGCACGTACAATGTACGTCTTGGTGGAGACCCGGCTTAAATGTTATTTGAAATGTTTACAAACATTTAAACTATTGTATGTACATATATCGTATATAAAAAAACCTGAATAAGGTGTGGTCATGTTATGAAGTTTGATCACTTAACTGACTCCCTTATATTCACTGTGGAAGTATCACTTGTTTTGAAAACTTATACATATAATTCGTTAAACAACTTCTTATATTTCTTAAAAAGATCTTGTATTTCTGATGTATACTGTATACCTCATAACATGTTATACAAACATTTTTGCTTATACATACGTATACAACTAAATACAAACGACTGTGCATAAAACAACAATTCTAAATAAATATTTTTTTTTTCATATAGAACATGTTTAAGAATTTTAGACTTGGGTCAAATTTATGAGAACTATATATATAGAGTGGGTCCTTTTATATACACATGTGTACTGCAGATAAAAGTGGGTGGCTGCATGGCACGTGTCTCTCTGAGGTGAAAACGCAAATTTTAGGAGAAAAAGTATAGACTACATTTTATCTTTTTAAATTAGTGTAAAGATGTATAATACACCTGTTAAATTCTTAATAGCAAAATAATGCGAGTGCAGCTCTCCCACACAATGCGTTTTAATCAGTAATTTCGAGTCATGTTTTCGCTCACCCCATGCAATGTTTGTCCTTTATTAGTGAGTAAAAAACGTGTCTGCCAAAGAATTAATGCAAAGCGAGGCCTATGGGCTAAGCGTGTTTACAAATGAAATGACACTGAAAGTGTAAAAATCATTTGATTAACCTGAGAGATAAAGTCGGAGAAACAACAGGGGTGTTGCAAGGCCGTGCGTCAACGTTAACCGCAATTGTTAGCAGAGTTTGCAACCACAAATGGCGATTAAATGAAACGCAACGCCCCCTGCCGAGTGGAACAAATAGCAGTTTAATCAGAACGCAGCGTCATTGTCGGCCATTTGAAATAATAAGAAAAAAAATACATTCCCTTTTATCGGAGTGCAAACGCGGCCGCCATTTTGAATTTAATCCAATTTCAAAGATGCATGGTGGTCCATTTCACATGTATTTTCGAAAGAATTCAAACTTTTATAATGCATGGGATGTACAATGATAGTGATAGGCTCTTAGATATGATTTTTGTACACGCTCTGCATGATCAACTTTCGAAATATTTGCCATTTTTGGTACTGGGGATCCAAAGATGACCGAAGATACTGTATTTATACCGTCACATACGGTACAATATCACATTTACGTTTGAATATTAAAAGTTTTCATTAAATAAGCCAGTTGTAATGCTGATAAAGATTTTATGGAGCGTCGATAACAAATTCATAAAGTTTTTGCGGGTGGAAAAAAAAATCAAAATTTTAACCTGAAATTAGACATATCTGAATATATAGCCAGGTGAGCCCATATATATTTCCCAGGTATGCCCATGCATGGACATATTCACCAATGCATAATATGAACGAATATTATATGTTTTTTCATTGCTATATGAGTTGTTCGTAATTTGATATTCAAATTTCAGACAAAATCCTACTTTTACCTTTCCCAACTAACACTGTACATAAGTGGCCTTATAGAATACGCTGAAGAAATACTCCTTTTCAAATATAATTTTACAAGAAATTACATATACATTATGCACATGCATAGTTTAACCTGTTAGATTCCAAAACACGACTATGAAATCGATTGAGGTAGTGGGGGCGAAGAAACAACTTTTGCAACTCTTAAAAAACGAGTATTTTTCTCAAGTTTTTACTAATGCAAGTATGGCAAAGGCTTATGTATATTGTTGACCTTCTCAACTTGTATTTATTTTGTATATTTCATTTTCATTATTTTTAAGCCTGCACGTGGCGTTATTACACGTATTGCGAATCAGTGGAGCAGATGACTTTATGGCGACCCTGTTTTGAGTTAGGGGTCAAGTTTGCCCATGGCGAAAGCTGCCCTGGGAGTAGGCCAATAACAAAGGCGAGAAAAAGGAGGAGCAGGTAAGCTGAATTGTTTGCTCGGGGGTGAGTGGACCGGTCAGTCAGGTAAGGAGCAAAGAAGAGGCCGGCGAGGGGCCCCTATGGCTACGCGCACCTCCTTACTAAAATAATGTGGTCAGTATAATGCGAACAAAACAGCCGTGGTGTGAAAACGCAAAAAAGATGAACTGTTTTGCACGAAAAAATTACACCTCCGAAAATCGCACCGTGCAGGTGCGCAATCAACTGGGTTATTTTAAGCCCCCCTTAAATGCTTTAGTCCAGTCATTCTCAAGCGATATGGCCCTTCCTTACAGGCATCGTAATCTTCCTAATACGGATTTAAGAGCACTGCCTTATTAACCCCTTGATACTGATTGCAGATGTGCAATATTTTTCACGGCGCTCAGTCTTGAGGCACATTACATAAGGAGGCGAAAATGTCACGGCACACCATACGTTTTATTAAGGAGAAGTTTGGTCTCTTCTTCTCAATGAAGAATATTTATAATTTGTTGATTTAAAATTTGTGGTATTTTCGACACCTCCCCACAATCTCCTGCATCACACCTGTAGACCCTTCACTATACACACTGGTTTAGAATGAAACCTATAGCTTATAAGAGTTAACAGCAGGTTGCAAAGGTTACCAATAACTTTATTGGAGTAAAAAGTTCAATAGCTACAGTTGCTAATAGAAGTTTATCAATAACTATATAATAGCTATATAAAAGTATAGTAATTTGTACTATAAAGCTTCATGGTACTTTTTATGGGGGCGAATGTTTAGGGCCTCGAAAAAACGTGACGGAGGCCCGAAAAGGCCCTCTTAATTGTTTGCTCTCAGGTAAACCAGGTGTAAATACCCAGAACACAGGACATAGCTATGAGAGCCATTCAACTTGTTGACTCAAAGTATGTGCTTAAAACTCAATAGATTTTCTCAAAGGTTTCGGCAAACGGCAGGCGGCATCAATTGTCTCCTGCCGAATTACAGGGCAAAGTAGATCGGAATTCAAGTTTTCGGAGGGGTTGCGAGAAGGGTGCCTATTTGTACGCCCTGGGCTAAAAAGCAGTAAAAAAAAATAAAAAAAGTTGGGTCGGGGGAGTCGCTCACCTACGAATTTCTCCACCAGACTGCGTGGCGTTCAATTGCCAAAAAATGCGAAGAGTCAGTAGTCAGGGTTGAAGGGTGGAATGCAGATAGGTGAGTTGCAGGGTATAGCCCGGTGCAGGTGAGAATTAAGGCATGCCCAACATGGTGCTGGACTCGCTAGACTGCGTGGCATCACTCAAAAAACTACCCCTGCTGGGCATGCCACGGGTAAAAGGCATGCCAAAACGCCGAAAAACGTTGCATTCCCATCGACTGACCAACCCTCGTGTCCGTCTTGATCAATATATGGCCAAGCGGTGGACACAGGTGTAAAACTCAAACAACCCTTAGCAACGCCACCAGCATCCCCTTCACACTTCATTTTATTGCTCCCAATTTACTAGTTAATACCCCGTTTTAATAGAGGGGCCTTTCGTATGTATACGACCTGTGTAGGCCATGCTTGCAAAAGGGAGCCTTAAAACTGACCACTCAGAGGCTTCTGTGGAACGTTTTATATAATCTGGCTATAGGGCCGAGTATCCTGGAAAATAATAGTATAATCCCAGGTCATAGGAAATTGGGCATATCTACGTGAAGTATAAAGTTGTTAAATGGTTAACTATTACATATATGGTCACATAATGGCTACATTGATGGTTTTGTATATTATGAGCAAATTCTATATGTCAAATCCTGTTTATTTCATATTTCATGTATAAATTTAGGATTTAATTTGATCGTGTTGCACAATTTAGGTACATTGCCCGATGGACCATTTCTGATATGCTCATATATGGACTTATTATATTCCTTCCCTTTTATTATAATTTCATGCAGCATATTTACAGTGAAATTTGATTGAATGGCTCATTGGATGAAAATTTTAGTTAAATGTAGGCCCTATTCCATATTTATAAAAGTATAAAATCTTGTCTTATTTGAGGAGAACATTCATGTATTTATAGAAATGAAGTGCTCTTAAGCCGGGTCTCCACCAAGACATGCATATGTATATAGTATACACGTATTTACAAACATAGATATGCAAAAAGGCCGCCATTTTGTAAATATATGTAAATATCAAAATTTTACACCTATTAAATGTCTTTAATAGCTATAGAATTTTGATATTTACAAAATGGCAGCTGAAACAAACCCGGATCGAGGGCAAACTTTTTTGCGTATGTTTGCAAAAAACGTGTATATATACGTACATGTACGTCTTGGTGGAGACCCGGCTTTTATGAATGAATTGATAATATGCATATACACATTGCTTAATTTGATAAATCTGACACCATCACACTTTTGTTTTTATGCTCTGGTGATGATGAGTTGATATCCTGGGAGAACTGGTTTCAGTTTCAAGTCTATATAGACTTTAAAAGATGTTTCGTATTTTTTTAATACAGGATATTCAATCCTTTAATTCAACGCTACCATGAGTTAGCAGCCTTGAATTAAGGTTTTGCCATGCATCGAAATCGTTTGGACATCCATCTGGTGGCATATTAGCTACGTCATCATAGTGTACGATAACCTTATGAGAATTGAAGCAGACGAAGAAGGAAAAACGCCTCATCGCAACATTCAACTTGACCCATCAATATTGCACGCATGGGAATGATACGGCAAATAAAATGGCGCACCTGCACTCCACTCGGTCACATTGTTTGGACTTGTACGCGCGAGATTTCAAGGGTATACGGCCATCGTTTTTTGTCCCCAAATTTAACAAGAAATATAAGTGTTTTCAAATGTAGATATTAAGAATTGTTTAAAGGCGAAGATACGAAAAAGATAAAAGCAATTGATTTTTTTTTTCAATGAAATGTTGTAATGGCCAAAATATGCATGACTATATAATACCAAACTGCATTGCGTTATATAAGCTGTTATAACAAACTTCATCTGTTCACTTAACGTTAAACTATAAACTTATAGATAATTTTCTCTTGTACATGGCATAGAATTATACTTTTCCTTTTTTGTAAATGAGTAAAATAGTATACACAAAATTAAATTTCTAAAAAGTTTCAATCCAGAAAGTTTGTGCAACCGGCAATAAATGAAATAAAAATAACTATAAGGGCTTATCGGCGATTCATGTTTAGTTAATTAGAGAAAATCATGTAATGTAATTAACACAATATAACTCAAATGTACTAGCATTGCATTATATTCTGTTAAATACTGAATCACTGAATCACTGAATAAGCCTATAGTTATTTTTTATTTCATTTCAGTTCTTGCATATTGCACAAAGTCTCTATATTGCATGCATGAATGCAAGTTATTTGAATTCGTGTTTAATTTTAAATATATCGAAAAGAATATCAACTCTATTCTTTTCGATGTTGGATGTAATTTATTTGGGATTAGATCATCTTAGATCCCATAAGATATATCGAATCTTAACATCCAACATCGTCATTAACGTAATAGGCAGAAGGATAATTTACATATTTTTACATCGCTAAATATTAAAGTTATATAGCTTAGTTTTATTGACCAATAAAATTGTAAATTATAGACCGTATACACATAAGGAGCATCACTATAACATGCATGACAATTCCTCGTTAAATAATATTTTTCTTATACAGTTTGATAAAATTACACGAGCACCGTGCTAACATCATGCTAAATAATGGAGGAATAATGAAGATCTTGGAATGCAGTCGCCATTAACTAACCGAATACTTTGTACTTACAGTATTCCAGGAACATTTTGGAATCTGATATAAACAACGATAAAGAAACTACAGTGAATAGTCCAAAGAAACCGCCAATTAGCATATTTTCACAGTATAATTTTCAATTTCACAGTCCATTTTAATAACTCAATCCACATAGTTCACAGTGCACATATTAAAATCACACAATGTCGTGCCAAACTCATTATTATGGCATTATACAAATGAAAAATTCCCCAATAAAATCCCTACTTTATAGGCCTATTGTGAAGTCATTTGAGCTGTGGAGGTATGTATATATACTTTCATTTCGATTGTAGATGTGTATATGTATATATGCATTTAGTTCTTTTTTTCCCTCGTATACAATAAAGGAATTACGTACAACAAATTTATCGCCTGCGAATATTTCTATTATGGTAAAAACATGAATGCCAATGAAGTTGAGTGGAACGATCTCAGTTTAAAAAGTTCGCACGAAATAAAAGGGGTTTGGCCATAATATTATTGATAAGGGGGAGTCGAGTTCAGCTAGATATATAATACAATAAAATTACATCGATGACTAGTTTATCCGTGAAGCTGAAATTCATTGTACACAACAACAGTGGTTTACGCGAGCGTGACTTGTTTCAAGATCATGGATCATCATCTATTTTACATTTACAACAAACTCAAATATATACATTCATGTGTTGAAAATATATACACGACGAACACATTAAAAAAAATGCACAAAAAAAGCGATTTTGTTCAAGCGTGCATACATGTGCTGTTGTTCACTGGAATTTTTTATATAAAAATATTTCTAAGAAAAAAAAATGCTTTTAGAAAATATACTATGCATTTGGATGGACATCAAAAGCTATGAAAAGTCACGCCAATTTGTACGGATTTTGGCAGCTGGACGGATGGCCCATACTGAAATGCAAGCATATATACATATACTTAACCGTGTACCCAAGTCATGGGCAAGCAGATATATATTAAGTCCATCAACCTTTCATGGGTATTTTTTTACACGGCTTTAACAATTTTGAAAATTAATATTTTGCATGCTATATAACAACTTATGATTTTTGTACTCAAAGATATATTTAAACATAAATATGACTGTTTCAGTATAAAAAATATTTTATAAAGCGAATTTGAAGGAAGCTATATTACATTAATTCATATTATAAGTTTCAATTACCATAATTATTTATGGAAAGATTTGGAATATGATTATTTCAGAAGTATAGTTTTCTGTACATGCCAGCAGTAATTTTACTTACAAAATGGTTCGATATACATACACAATTCTACATTCCTCACAATATACAGCTACTTTCGTGTAGCAAAATAGACTGAAGGTGAATCACAACCCTATCACTTTCAATGGGTGAAATTTTAAAACACAATTACAGCCAAACAAAAAGAGATTAAA
>JAQGBW010005358.1:0-12142 GCA_034698625.1 Julus scanicus
TATCTTAAATTAAGATGCTGGTTACCACTTTAATACATTTAAAACGTCTAAATTTAAGACTCTGATTTTACAGTGTAATATCCACGTGCCTTTCATCTCGATGTAACGGACAATGAAATGTCCAAAAATAGAAAGCGCTGCCTTGAAATTGTAACGTGTGAAAACAACTAAAAAAATGACCAAACATTGCTCTCAGTGCATGTACTATCTATGTGATCTTCAAACAGGAAATCAAAAAAAAATAAATTATAGATGCTTTTACTTTTTTCTAACAGAGGAACCCATAATGAGCTAATTTGCTTTAATGTGTCAGCTCCTATAGGAACCAAACCCAACAGTAAGGGCACATCCGTAAATTACCCTGGAGCAGATCCAATCACCACAGTGACCGCCAGGGGGCAGCCAGAGCATTGGAGTTGCTGGGCAGGGTCAGGTAGCCTTGATGAATGAGGTCAATCGCTACTACTTCCCGTCTATCAGCGCCGCCTCGGAAAATAAAAAACGACATAGAAAAAAAAACAAAAAAACGAGACAGGGTCGTCTCCATAGCGAATTCGCAACTGGGATGTAGACCAAGGCTCTTTGGGGTGCAAAGGGTTTCATTGGCAGCGAATGCGGAGGAGAGACGTATGCAAGTCTGACCCAGACGGAAGCGATCTGGTGAACGGAATCAGATTTCTGCAAAAATCGCAACTTGGCACTTCCCTTTCCCCTTTAGTCACCATTTGTGATCGTGGATAAGATGTGATAGGACTCGTGGGACACAAAAAAAAACCCCAAACCAAACCATTAAAAAAAAACTACAGGGTCGAGCAACGCATATATTCTAGGCTCGCTGGCATTCAAAGGGAATGCGTGAAGGCGTTTTCTGCGAAAACGTACTCACATTTTTGGTAGAACTTTGAGCTGTTCAAAACCAGAAGGGTTAACAAAGAAGCCAATTACAAGCACAGTTTTCTCCTTTGGTAGCCATGAAGTCGCGTATATTGAGACTCAAGACAATAGATAATTGGTGAAAGAACGTGTCTTTAAAAATGCCAAAATGCATAGTCACAAAGCGTCGTAAAACTATTACAAGTTTGTTTTAACGGTAAAATACTGATATTTCCTTATTTTAAATTGACTCTTAAACAGTGGATTGATATAAATTTGCAAAAATTCTACAGTAAATATATTTCCAATGATGGAGCTTATACATGAACACCATATCTAAAAACAAAAATTCAACAAGTATATGAGATTGATGTGCCATCCCTAATTATTGTATATTTTTAAAAATATTCCTTCTCGCAATGAAAGTTTGATATCTGTGTACGATTGTAAATGCTTAATGCACGAAATAAATGCATGGTGCTGAACTTTATTTTTCATAAATTTAAGCAATAAATGCTTTCATTTATTGAAGTTTGACTTGATTTATTTAAAATGGGGAACCTGAAGTGGAAGACTGACGCAGGTCGACTATTCTGAAAAGTATTAAAAAGAACTTGTGGATTCAGCCATAAAATCTGATCACATTGATTTATACTTATTAGAGAGACCGTGCAAGAGAACATTGGCACATTTTGCTATATTATCCACAAACTATGAGCAGATTTGCTAGAAAAACTTTGCAATTATATATATATATATATAAAACAACATCATATGCCAGAGCATGACTGACGAATATTTTGTGTTGAAAGCCAACAAAAATAAGAATACTGTCATTCATTTTTCAAGATAACATACAAGGGGATGAATGTCCCGAACTTTATGGGCAACCGAACCAAACTTCAATACCACTATAATAGAACAGTTGTTCTATAACGAATCCCTTACCTTGTTCTGTTAGGGAAAGAATGTATTAAAATCATTATATATATGTCTTGTATTACATTCTGCAGGCTTAAAGACATGAACAGATACTGCAAAAGGTCTTCATGTCATTATTTTCAAGTGTATATAACTATAAAAGTAGCTATATATACTACAAGACAGCGCCCTGACCTCGACTGAATTGGTCATAAGAAACATTAGAGAATGGCCACCTTGAAACTTAATCAACAATAGCAGCACGGTTCTACACGCCTTATCGATTTGAGGACAATTTTGAGGAGGAAAGCCAATCGTGCATACGGAAAACACCTTTTTTGAGAATAGTGTCTCACGTTATGCAAGACATTGACAATGCAGATTGAGTTTGCATCGTGACTGTTGGACAATGCGAAAAACTCGTCCTTTCTGCTCTTTTTTTTCAACTCTTTATATCCAAATTACAAAGCGATTAATGTGTACCAATCCGAAAAAAATAGTTTAGCGTAATCTATAGATATATGATAATATTATCAAGTCGGCAAAAAAACGTCCACATATAGTTTTCTGGCTTAGATACATTTGAGAAACTTTGTTTCTCCCACTATAGAATTATTAGTTTCGCTTGCAGAACCGATACATTGTGAGAAATATTTTTAGTTTTATTTTAGAGCAAGTATATCGAAAAGACTCGTTTCACATTTCGCTAATTCAAAAATAAACAAGAGATAAAATTCAACTTTTTTAAAAAAACAACAGCTGTGATCAGGATGTACACAAAGCTATAACATACAAATAACATAACAAACCAATTTAAGATTGTATTTTTAAACAAATTCTCTTCATTTGTATTTTTAAAAAAGCATGTATAATTTCAAGACTGCGCATGCCATGTATTGTGAATTGTTTCTTTTTTTAAAAACTCATTGAAATTGAAATCAAAACTTTCTTGCTGGCTCCATATGTGGCATCTGGAGAAATTTCTGACGCATATTAAATTTTTCGTTTCCTAAAAGCCATGTGTTGGTGGTGAGCTGACCCTCAAATGTATATACAACGGTTATTGTCACTGGTTATCACTGTTTGGTATTATCTACATATGTGCGGTATATCATATCGTGTCCCTTCAGGATGTTATACTTTTCAACTACCAAGGCTACCTTGAACTAAGAGCAGAGAATCCCCGTTGTTCGGATCGAAATCCATGACGTCAGAATCTCTGGGCGTCAATGTAGGGCACATCAACGACAAACAACACGTTCGCTGCCTTACGTTTCACTTTTTAATGTTGTTTATTATTTTTTTTCTACGCACGTATTTCAATCTTTAAAAATATGGTGTCAGGGTGATGAGTCAAGGTACTACTGTGAATTGTGATATCACAACCCAACATCATTTCATCTTCATGACTATATCTTGGGTAATCACCGGTGACGCGTCGTTCAGATTACGATTAATCCAGAGATGCACAAAAATTCAATTAAGCCTAATCAACTTGAAATTAACTAAAACCAACATTATCGCCAATTGATGGTGTAATATCTTTAAGATCATGTTTCACACCATGTTGTCAGACAGAAACCTGACGGATTGTAACGATGCTAAATTGGGCAGAATTTGAATATATACTAGTCAGCTTCACATCAGCGGCCATTTTGAAAAAAACCGAATAAGGTCGCTTAGCTAGCTCAATCCTCATTGAAGAGGCTGAAGGAGTATAAGATCCCACGCACAAATTAGCCATGTTTAGGAATACAAATTGGCCCACTCGTCCATAATGCATATATTAAAAACGATATCACCTAAAACAAAATGGCGACACCCTTAGGGCAACGCCCACCGGTGACAGATAACGCCACTGTGCAACAGATACCAGGATGTGAGCCTGTAGCTTTTAGGATTATTATTACATTCTGGATACATTTGCCGCACAATGACAAGTTTCTATTTTCTTTTATCTATTTTTAATAGCGTTCTCCATTTTTTTTCTCCCATTCCGCAGACGAGCATTCTTAACCATTAATAGCCCGAATCATGGAGGACGTTTCCTTGACATAAAGAGTGAGCAAACTCGTTATGGCTTTAATGGTTATAAAGCGCCGTTGCTTAATTTTGTTCTCGTCCGATACAATTATTCTCACATATGTTGCATCAGATTGCAATCTGGGAACTCTGATTCTTTGAAACAGGAGTGGACAACTTTTTTTATACATTGCCACAATTTAAAATAACAGCTGGGATTAGTGATGTAACCAATTGTTAAAATTTAACAAACAAACAAAAGTGAAACAATTTGTATAACTTTTCACTACAATATATGTATGTTCTCAACTTAGCCTTGAAATTGATATGGAAAATTCGACATCTGCATTTTGATTCAATGAATCCCATGGCTACATGAGAGCCTGAAATCATATACAAGTATAGTGATTCAAACATGGTCAGAAATTTCATAAAAACTTGGGCAATTCTTCTCAATCTGAATTTATTTCCTTTATAATTCTATATTTGTAGCAGTGAATTACTCAGAATTCGTATAGGGAAAGTCAAGCATAGAACCAGCACACAGTCACGTATAAATTTCATTAGACTTTATATTGTGGAATCAAAATACAACAAACTCAAATTCTACATTCAAGTTCACTTTAGCACGTGATGAGTGGCGATAGAGTGGAAAATAAAGCATTGGAGTGAATAGCAGGAAATAAATGCATGGTGCTGAACTTTATTATGCTTTCATTTATTGGAGTTTGACTTGATTTGCTTGAAATGGTATAGAACCTAAAGTGGAAGACTGACGCAGGTCGATTATTTTTGAAAGTATTACAACAGAATTTGCAGATTAAGTCGCATTGATTTACTTATTTGAGAGCCCTTGCAAGAGAACATTGAGACAGTTTGCCATTATCCCCAAACCATAAGCAGATTTGCCTGAAAAACTTTGCCATTATAGATGTTAGACATTATTACATGCCAAGGAATGAATGACGAATATTTGTTTTGGAAAACCAAGAAAAATCAAGATTATTGTGATATTGTGGATATTCGTCGCTGGGAGGTTTTTCAAGATAAATTACAAAGGGATTCATGTTCCCAACTTTATGGGCAACCGAACCAAACTACATTCCCATTATATTCCAGGTTTTGGTTTACGAATATCAATTTCCCATATATACAGTTTGTCTTTTGCTCGGCGTCATTTCGGGTTCCATTTCACATATCAGTGTATGCTATTTCAATGTCGTATTTCACAATTTCCAGAAAAAACGAGAATTCTGGAGAGTGGTTCAAACACGCAGTTTTAATAGCTCAAGTTTCTTTCTTCTTCTTTGCGCAATCTTATCTAGTTTCGAGTGAAACCACGAATTTATTAATCGAAAATGACTTCCTAGTTGTTGGTGACCTACAAAAACCGCATTAAAAAAAATAATAATAATTCCAAACTTGAGAGATCGTCCATCGTTACGTGGCGCTCATCGTGTTTTCGCATGGCACCTTGTCGCCATCTTGGAAAAGTCGTTTGCCGTGAACTACGACCCAATTTCGAACGGTTTATCGGCGCTTGTTTAACAGTAACTCTTGACTTGGCCATGAGGGAGCAATGTGGCTTTTAAATAGCCGACGATGGCCGATACACGATCGGGACCTCCGTCCGTGCGTTGAAAACGAAACCCACAAACGCCATCTTGGAATTTCAGATGGCGATGATAGAACTGCGGTCAAGTGCTAAGGCCACCTTTTTTAGGACTGACATTATATTACTGCATTATTTTAACCTATACTAACATGTGTTGGGTTGAAGTACTATAGTACATTAAGGTCAACATTGCAAATGCACCCAATAATTTATATATACAAGATACTCAAATTAGCAAGAAACTCGGGTCTGAACCATATTTGGATTCAGCTTGCCTTATCCTCTTCCGCGTTGCCAAATTTGGATAGGGTTAACTCGTGAGATAATCAAAGGGGCGCTGGGTGGTGACACAAGATGACGTCATGTTGCGAGATTCACATTTTTGAACTTAACCCTAACCAAACGTGCATTTGCGAAAACATCATACAGTATAGACAATCAGATGCAGATACATTTGATACAGAATTCAATATGAAGTTACGTGACCTTTATTACATTCATGGCACAGCAAATTAAGTTTGTCTCCAAGCAGGATCTCGAGATAGGACAATGCTTGTCACATGATGTCATCCGTGCCAAACAATGCATAAGATCCATTATGTCTAGTACACACTATATGAAACCCGAAACTCAAATAAAGTTTATGCAAACCAAGTTGTCGAAACGTGATTTCGTGAAAATATTTCCATAAACAAGTTTGTCCAGATGTAGTTGTCCACACAGGAACTGTCTGCTGGTCAAGGCTTGCTCCACTCACTTCATAGCACGTGGAGTACAAAGACCTTGGTAGGAGCGCCTTAACCATGAAACAATGTTTTTTATCTTCACCGAATCTTGAACGAACACCGAAATGTTTCATGGAAACACGTTTTTTTTTTCTTGGCCAAACGTTTTCTGAAACTTACAGGTGCATAAATATGGTGATCATCCACATATCGCAAACATGTGTTTCAGTTTCCCTGTTTCAGTTTCGTGTTTCATATAGTGTGAACTTGGCATTAGAAGGACATTTATCCCAGCAAGACAAAAACTTTCAAGACTATTCATGATCAATGATATAACTATGTTTACTATAAACAAATAACGATACTGAAAACTTTGGAACATTCGAAATCACATTGGAACTTTTAGTTTGGGTCACATGAAATTTGGGGGAGACGGGGTGTCTCCAGTAATTCACCTCCGCGCAGGCGTGTAGGAGGACCCTGGCCAAAATCGGCCAAAATCAACAACAAGGAGGCCCCACCGCAGGAAGTTCAAAACAAACTGGGTGCATACAGAAATAAAAAAAAAATCACCAATCCGCCATCGGAATTCGGAAACAACCATAAGAGGCTAGGGATCAACAAGGCCAGAGCGAGGGTTGAATTACGAACAAGCGAACAAAGTTAAAAAGCTAGGCATTCCCCAGTGCGTCCGAGCGACCAATGGGGGAGGAGCAACCGACAACCCCCCATTCGGAGGCCACTCTCCGTATTGCTCCGCACTAAGGCCGCCATTTTAACGTATGGAACCCCGAGCATAAGTGTGAACGCACTCGGGGTTGGTTAACCCTAACATTGGTGTGAATGACTCCGAACCAGGGTCAGTTGAGGAAGCCGAGCCGGGGCCAATGTCAGGGGGAGCTTCGGTTCGCCACCGCCGATGATATCCGGGATGGTGCTGCTCTTCCGGGAAGGTAAGGAGGTTGCCGTCATCTCTTTATCAAGGGGGAGTGGTGCTGTGTGGGTCAGGGGGTCAGGAGTAAGCTGCTTCTACCCACCCACCCCACACGGGTGGGGGGAAACTGGAGAATGAGTATGCGGAAAAATGAGATCCCGTCAGGAAACAGCGCCCCTGACCTTTGCGATTTCGCAGAACGGTGGATCTGGATCGGCGCCAGTCTGACGGGGGAGGGAACGATTCCTTAAATCACCCAATCGAGGAAAAAAGCGGTGCGAATAACATGACAGTGCGAATTTTTTTTAGTCTTTACACTTTTAATTGTACCTCTTTGTCAACCGTGCATTGGCTCATCGCAAATTTTGCGATCATCTGTTCGTGAAGCAGTTTGCGAATTGTGAGAAATGCAGTTAAATTAAATCTTATGCACGTTTTCTGAATTTTAAGTGGGGATTATACTCGCCAAGTTCACCAAAGTCAGTTCGCATTAAAGATTTTAAAAATATGTGCTCTTTCCATGGCATCAAGATGAATAATAACAGTGAAGTTTTTGAATTGACAACCCATTAACCTTAATAGTAAGCAAAGCGTTTTGGCCTCTTTAGGGCTTCATCAGGTTCTACAATTTTACAAAACTTCTTACATCCTTAGAATTTTGGAAAAGTTGTTTTAGTAATGGACAGGTAGATTTATAATAAAATTGACAGTAATTATAAATACAGTTTTCCTACTACTAAATCATCAAGTTTTGATTCTAAGAAAATTAATTTTTTTTTGGAATTATCTATACAAATATTTAATAAACCCCTTTTTTATAACCCATTTTTAGAGATGTTTTATGTGTAAAAAGGTGCGTCTTAGAATTGATGAAATGGAATAATATGAAATTACAGTAATACTTGTAACAGAATTTTATATTATAACGTTGGGTTGCCGATTAACGTTAATGTGTTGTCAATTAGGACATCTAGCTGCCATTATTCATAAATAATGTTTGTGAAACGCAATTGTACTAATTGGCGATTTAATGGACATCGGTGAACCCGGTCATTATCACATAGAAAACTGAAGAAAGATAGAAAAAAGGCAAGAAAACTGATTCCAGTTAACACCGAACGTCACAGGAACAGATGCAGCCTTGGCACCAGCGTCTTAGATATGGCTGACCCGGAAGTTGCATTTCATGTTTTCCCTTTCAAATTAGATAAGAAATGAAAACATTCGCAAATCAGGTTACCGTTTTCCTTTCTTCAAAATCCCATGGTTTACACTGGATTCCGGTTATTTTGGACACTGGAGAATCCCAGAAGCAGTTTAGTTCACTTGGAATCATTATATCACAACCGCTTAATCGGGTCAGTTTTTTTCTAATGACGACATGTGTCAAATTGACCGGAATCCATTGTTGAAAGATGCTCATGTTTTGCTAATTCAATATTGATGTGGAATGTTACCAGAGCAAAGCTAACACGTTTCGCTTACAACTGTGGCATGAGTTACACAAAAACATCAGCAAATAAGATTATGTATCGCTATATAAATGACATGTTGTTGAAAAGGTAGAACATGGATAAAAACAACTTGCAGATAAGGTTAAATATGCATATTTGTTAACACCGCCTCTTTGAAGTACTAAGATTGTGAGAAAATGTCACAATATTCCAGAATTGAAGCAAAGCCACTCTGATAGACCCACAGAAGATAAATGCCAACTTGGATAAAGTAGTTGAAAGTTTTCCTGTGGGCAAGGACTCTTGAATAAATAAGTGTTTCTCAATTGTTGTGCAGTTGAATTTTGAAAAAAATATATATGGATATTGCATCAGTTTTTTCCCATTTAATAAACTGATGATGAAGCCTTGAAAATCTTAAGCCTCGATCAGTGTTCTGTTTACAGTATACAAACTGTTTCTGAAAAAGGTTACTCTATCAAAAAAACAAGTTGCTTTTCCGCTTGAGAGTAAATGCTGGCGAGAACCTCTCGAGATGTTCTCAACAGCAGTTGTACTCGTCAACGGACTCTCAGGAGTGCTCTCGAGAGCTTCTCGCCAGTATTTACTCTCAAGTAATGAACTGGATTTTCCCTCTTGAAATGAAAGTGCCTTTCATTCCTGAAGCAAGGCTTTTCCGGTATGCGCGGTCTCAAAAGTTGTTTACCCGTTAGGAAATAGGCCAGGAATAGCGCTGTGATGGACGAAAAACAATAGGGATTGAAAGTAGGGGTAGGGGAAAAAAATCGGGGTTTGGCGAGTAGCCAAATGATTTTTTTCGTTCCCCGTCGTCACAGAGAATCATAAAGGCAAAACAGTTACCAGATTGGGCAAGAAATCGATGGTGGTGGGTCTGCCATGTTGTTGACGTGCAACAGACGCCTTCCAAGATGGCCGTCGTGACGTTCCGGTCACTTCCGCCTTCTTGTGCACCCAACGCGTTGTCCTGCAGCGGGCCACACCCGTCCACATCGATTGCGATCTTACGATGACCGGTGACTGTTCCCTCGATAACCTTGTACTTTAAAATGTTCGGCCGTCGTAAAACCATCTTAATCGCTGGTTCGCCAAGGCCTTCCGAACCGTTTGGAAATTCCGAGCTGGGCGCGACTCATTTGCATAAAACGCAAATCATAGAGGGAGGGGGCGACGCCATCTTGTCCCGAAACCGTGACCGCCAAAAACAGAAAACGTTCCCTTGAGAACGTTTGCTTTTCTGTCATGTGTGTTGGCCCAAGAAGGTTGCCTCAACTGTTGTTGAGAGAGGCCAATGCGGTTGGAACCGGAGAGGGTTTTCTGTAAGGAACCAACATTTATGTTCCCTGGCAAGATTACCTAAAAAGGATTTTGTGGGATCATGAGACAGCATACATTCCACAAAGTTACAATGACAATTCCACATCACAACTTGGTTGGTGTGGTTATGCTGAATAAAATTATTCAATTTGTGTACAGACCTGCTTGGTTTTGCTATAATGTTGACCTTTCAAAATTCTCATTCTGAATGACTGGCTTGTTGAAACAACTAATGGCCTAATGCCAACAGATAAGCTGTACATCTGACGGATTGCGTCAATCAAAAAGATGCATGGAAACATGTTAAGAGCTACTGGCATTCTTCAACATTTTAAAATTATTACCACGTACAGTATGCAGATCTCACTAATTTTCACTAATTCATGAATGATTGGCTTGTTGAAACAACTATTCAAACAGATAACAGACAATGTATAACATTGTATACAATTTCTCAAACTTGCCCCAGAACTCACTGAATATTTACATTACCAGCAACTGTTATCATATAATATTTTAACAGTACTGTAAATAATGCAATTCTAATACCAGAATACCAATTAATAAATACATATATAACTGGAAATAATAAGCTCTGATTAATAAGATTAATAACATAACTTGGTTCAGTTCGTCTTACTGATGACTTTTAAGATGGTAAATTTTTTAAGATTGTCTAAGTTGTGTTTAAGAGGATCTTCAGAAGTCCAACAAAAATACATCAGATTCAGATTCAAAACTACACAATTTTTGATAGGATATAATCAATTCAGTGTTATTTGGGCATTATTCCTTAAAATTACGTAAATGTTGTTTTTATTTCATTATATACGATTGTTAGGCGCAACATGTATGTAAGATGTCAATTTGGAAAACTAAATATAGAAACTTGCCTGTGTAAACATGCACTCATTTTCAAGCGCCTGTATAAATTTGGTATATCAGAACTTTCCAATGGACCTGGCAACTGGAAAAATGCAGGGGAAAAACCCTCACAGTTCTATACAACAACAACAAAAAACTATTCTTGGAAATGTACGAAACAAGGTCGTCCGAAAATGAATTCCAAATCATGGCTGCTAAATTTACCTTGACGACAGAGAATCATAAAAATCTACAAGTGGGATGATCACATAAAACATGGAATTGTCGTGAATTTAAAGACCCTTAAAAGCTTCCATTTTTTGTCGATAAGTGTTGGGGGGGGGGGGGGGAGGTGAATATAGGTCAAGGGTCTCAACCGATGGGTCCGTTCAGTTAAAATACGAATGTACATTGCCACCTACGGGATTTCTAGAAAATGGTCCTCATTCGTTTTGCGTGAGAATTAACCACCGAAACTCATCTTGTTACGAGCTAGCCGTTTGTAGGCCATAAAGGATTGTGAAACCGAAATTTAGGCCAAGTTGAACATTAGTTTCATCGCTCTTAATCACGGCTTGCACGAAGAAAAATCGGGGGATTGATGCCATTTTAACGGTTTGATAAGGAACGTGGGCCGCGGGAAGAATTTTGGTGTCAAGTCCATTCAACAAAACCTTGTGTAGTGATAAGTGTGGGACCCTCCTGGGTGCATGCACAAGGTCTGTGATGTATAGGACCCCAAAAGCGATTTTCAAACGGCCTCTCTCTCCCTAGGTAACCCTGAAATACCCAGAGACAAACGGTCGTACCAGTCATTACATCATATGAACAAACTTATTATTACTTAATAATTCATTTCCCTCCCCTGTCTTAGAAGTCCAGACATCCTCAGCAAATTTGAAAAGAGATTAATAGATGGTTTCTTTTATGTCACGAAACTGGAAAAATCACGAATAATTGATTTTGACCAATATTATTATTATTATTATTATTTTAATTCAGTAATTATCCAATATACTAGTAAATATCCAATTTATATTGTTATCAAAAGAACAATAAATAAATAAAAAAACACATGTAGTGAACTAACATGGTATGCAAATTCATGTTATGATATCGTGCCCTTAGTTATCAATCGTGTATACAAACTGATTGAACCGACTATGTTGCATATAAAGAGTTTTTGTCCTTCTTTAGTCTTGGTATACCCATGAAATTGTCAGGGAAATTTGAGAGACATGAAAGTGATTTAATTTGAAAAAGTCAGGGGGAAATACAACATATATATAAGCATTACATTTGCTTTCACATTCCTGGTTATTAAGGGGGATCTGAACCCTATCACTTTCAATGGGTGAAATTTTCAAACCTACTTTCAGCCAAACAAAAAGAGATTAAA
>JAQGBW010005359.1:0-12138 GCA_034698625.1 Julus scanicus
AACTTTTTTATTTTGAAAATGAAGTGAAGTGCAAATTTTACCATTGAAATACATAGGGTACCAAACCCCCTTAACACATTAAATATTAGCAACACATTCTCTACATGTCGTGAATTCGTACCCTAGCAGGAGCAGGAACATAAACGTGTAAAAAGCATAATTATTCACGTTTTCCATAATGGCAACATACATGTATTTTCTTTTTATTGCAAAATTGCAATATGCATCCTTTCTTCGCATGTATGCATTGCGCGGACAGTGTTTCCTCCTGTATACGCATGCTATCCATGCAATGCAACTTTAGTTTTCTACTACCAACTTCTCAAAAAGTTTAAATTGGAGCGCATGCGTTGGCCTCGCTTCCGCTTGAGGTGCAGCAATTTGGCTTAAGGTGAGCTTAAGAAAAATATCAATGCAAACAACAATTATGGATTTAATAATCCCGAAAACCAGAAAATTGCCGCGGGGAACAGCGCAGCGTTCGGCAACTCTTATTTTTCTTGGCGCTTTTGGAATTAGGCCTTCGTCGCAAAGTGGATGGGAGGCTAGGCTTAGGGCCTTCTCCATCCCACCGCCAATGCACATATAAGCAGCTTTCGTCTGCATGCGCTGCTACGGCGCTCTTCGGCATATAATTAAGTACTGCATGTCGTTAATGTTTTGGCCGAGCCCTGAAAACTTTTAATGCCAAAAAATCGTTAATGGTCGAGAGCGAAAGGAACTAATCCGCGCTCACCAACCACAGAAAAGTCATTAAAAACATTTGTAACGCGCAATTGAACCGCCATAAGTCGCTGCTGTATCGCTGGCGTGCAATAAGCGGGGCATATGCGGGATTTTGTCATAAAAGCGAGACCCCTGCGACGATGGAGGGGAAGGGTGGAGGGGACAAGGGTCGCTTTTGGATAAAGTCAAAATATTGCTCAGCAAAAGAAAATCAAGACTCTTTAAATCCCTAGTCCCTTATACTTCAGCCAAGGCTCGGTGCTGGAATTAGCTAAAATTCCTGCCTTTGCTTGATGCTTTGGATTCTTCCCATTTGCAAATGGTTTTAATAAATATATGGCTTAGTTTTTTAAATCTGAAAATATAGTGGACCTGATAAAAGTATCACGGTTATCATCTTAAAATAAAAACAAAACAAATGAGGGACAGATGCTGGAAAAGGAGAGCCATGGAAACTGAATTCCTAATTTTTCAGAGATTTCCAGAATCTCTAGAAAGGAGCTAGAATATTTTTATGTTTATTTACTTATTTATTTATTTATTATTGTTATAGTCAGTCCAAACAAAAAAAAAAGAGGACCAGTGCAACAACTAGCGCTCGAAGAGCAATAAAACACATCAAACCAAAGGGAAAAAAAAAAGAAACAGAAATGATAAAGCGAAAAGTAAAAGATTTAAAAGGAAAAAACACGACCAATACAAGAAATACAAAGGGGGACTTAAATACATCAAAAAAAGTCATACAAGGCATACAAGAAGGCGGGAAGCAATGAGTCAAAAATTTTCAGGTCCCAACATACACTTTTCAATGCATACCGCCAATGCCTACACCCACCTAAGCAGGCATGACGAGAACACTCAAACAACTTAACACGAAGATTAAAGGGTAACCGGTTCCATAGAGCATAAGCCCTGTAAGGGAAACAGTTATCCAAGAATGAACTCGTCATAAAACGTGTTGTCAAGCATTGACATTTTTTTCAAAAAGGAGTAAAAATTAACTATAAATTCATTATTATTATTACAATTGCATTAAATTAAGTAGAACTTAAACGGATGAGGAACAGATGCAAGGGAAGGTGGGGGGATCCATGGAATCCGTATTACTCGTTTTTCAGAGATCCTAATTGGGAACTAGAATCTTTTATTGTGTATTTACCCAAAAGACATGTTATTCAGTATTGCCAACACTAAAAATGAACTACACATACTTAAAAATAGTTAAACAGATGAGGGATCTATGGAATACGTATATATAATATTTTAGCAATGACAATTGGGATCTGGAATCTGTTTTGTTAGGTATTGACATTTTTTTTTTTTTTTTTTTGAAAAAGCACTAAAAATTAATTACGAATTCATTATTAATTTCCCTTGTTCTATACTCTTTAAAGAAACCAAATCTGGAAACCATGAGGGTTTTTTTAGGATTGGTGTATATCCATTTACGAGTATATATCCAAACAAAAATCCTTACTAAATATTTGGAGAATAGTCATTTGTAGTTCAGTTTACAGAAAAATTCTCCTTGTATATGCTACAGTCAATGTGTCAACTAGTCATTTTGCAAAATAACTTGTATTTGCAGTTATTTTACAAAATGACTGAAAATTTAGCTTGATTATTTATTTGACTTATTGCCTGGTTAGGTTAGGTTAGGTTTGGTTATCATTAATCGGATGTCATTATGTGACCAGTCATTTTGTACAATGCCTGTACACACTGACTGTAACATATACTGTTATTAATCAGAATGTGTATAAAAAATCAGCGTCAGATACCAAGTATATTGAAAAAGTTAACAGCCCCTTGATTAAATGCTAATGATATGGTTCATCAAAAAACAGGATGATTGAGTATTATTCTTGATTGTACAAGCAAACATCTAAAATTAAGTCTAGTATGGTCATATTGTACGAACATTTTCACATGCTCAAACGTCAGTTCCTCAGAGAGAAATTCTTGAGAAAACGCACCATCTTCCCAAAAAAGCTTTCTATCCTCCAGTACAAATGTTGTAGCATAATAACAGCCCTTTTCTGAATAGGTTCAAGGCATCGGTTCTTCGGTGATAAGTCTTACGACCTCTTAAATCCTAAAGCATCACCTTGAAAGTCAACTAGGGCGCGTTGGATTGCTAAGCTTCGCTAGGCGTCTATCAGGAAAAAAGCAGGCTTTTAAGCGCAAAAGCAGCATTGGTATTCCTGATCCTCTGAAAATCTTGCCCGGAGAAGAAAGCTTTAAATCCAGCGCGATAATGCATAGGTTGTCAAAGGCAAATTATGTTTACTCAATTTAACTCATCCGGTCATATTAGGCACGAAAAATAAAAAAGTAAAAGATGGCGGCAAAAAAAAAAGCTTGCAGAGACCCAAATTGCGCAGCGGGCAAATCCCATCACCTTCCCGGCTGTTGTTTGCATAGGGGAAAAAAATCCAGTTGCCGCATTCCAAAGCACATATGCAAATATGGCATTGTTTTGGAACCGTAATTGAATGGCACGACGTGCGGATTCGCGAAAAACTGCTTCGGAAGAAGTGGAGGAGTCGTAAAAAGCTAAGCACCCTCTTGTTATCAGAGTTGAATTGTTTTCTAGCGAGGCTTCTTGACTGCGCCATTCCGAAAAATTGGAATCCTCTGTTCAAATTGCGTACACGGAAACAGAAGAGAAAAAAAAGTTGCAGATATATACATATGTATGTGTAGTAAACATTATATTGTAACTTGTATATAGCTATAGTAAACAGCAGACTTGGACAAATTGTACTCATGAGTAGGAGTACTGATTACGACTGCAGTGGAATCGTGATACTCCATAGCATGAGTAGAGTACATGTAATCAGTAGTTATATATGAAATGAGTTATCAGACGTGGGCAAATTGTACTCATGAGCAGAAGTACTGATTACGAGTACATTGGAATCTTACTTCACAGTGAGTAGAGGTAATCAATCAGTAATACGAAATGAGTTTTAGTAGTATATATAGTAATCAGACTTGGCAAATTGTACTCATGATATCAATATCGTGGATTGTGAAAGATTAGTTTAGGGAACTCGGTTTATTTTACACACAATAGGTTTTATTACAAGCAGAAACAATTAAAATTAAAGAGGTGACCACGTGAACAAAATGTTAGTAATTAAAGGGGAAATATGAACAGTGCATCCAATAACAATAAATATTAGGATGCACTAGCCTTTAAGCCTGCTACACACTGCTGCATTTGCGTGCGTCGCGTTGCGTAAACGCAGGGAAACGTCGTGCAATGCAACGTGACGTCACTGCAATGCTGAAGCATACACGTTTCGGGTCCGTCGCGTCAGATGCGTTTGTGCGCGTTTTTCCTGCGTGAACGCACACGCAGCGCCACGCAACGCACACAAACGGCAACAAACGCAGTAGTGTGTAGCAGGCTTAAGGATGACTCGCGTTTTAAGTTAATGATTTTCGTAACTCAAATGCATTCAAATATACTAAATTATTGACTTAAAAGTATTTCTATTCTTACTCGATTACATTGGTACTCATAATTGCACATTACGTTAATACTCAAGGACATTAGTAATCACCAATTGTACATTTTCGTAATCGAGTTCATTGTATTCTTATGTTTTAGTAGGGGAGACCGGGCATAGTAGGTACACTTTTTAGAATCCATTTTTTTGGGGGAAAATATTTAACTTGTAGCCTTTTAAAAGAATAAGATGCACTGCATATAGTACATGGTCACATTTGTGGAGCATTCTTGGGGACCGATTTTCATAAAACCAAATTATGCATACTTTCTCAAAAGCATTTTCAGCTTTATTTCCATTTAGGTATTTTCACACTTCAACATCTAAAAAAATTCATCCACCAACTCAAATTATAATTATCCACAAATTTTATAATGGAAAAACAATCGGCATATCATTAGTTAAAAAAAAGTCGGAAATTAGTGTATATATTTTTGGTGGATTAACCAATGGCCTATATCGGGGACCAATATAACATTGGCGAATATTTTTTTCTAGTTTTTTAAATGTTTCCCACCCATCGTTCTGCTTCTTATATCGTATGTACTCATTCGGCATGAAAATGCGAATCCAAAAGATGGAGCGCCTTGCTTATACTCTCCCCTTTGATCTCAATTGGTTTCGCTATTATTTCCTCAAGCGTGCAAGTTTTCAACTTTTCAGTGAAGTCAAAAGAACGCTTCTTTTTGCCTATAATATGAAACTCGCTCATCATGCATTAGCAATTTTTTTATTCTATGAAGCATGAACAAAAAACCGATGAAATCCCTGCTTACCCCACTGATTCATCTCGAATGGTTTCAGACTTATGAGTTTTTCACTTTCGGACCAAATACTCCACTGGCCCACTATGGTCCACTGGTCCATCTCATGTGGTTTCCGATGAGATATCGAATGGGTTTCTCGTGTTGAGTGAGATGGTCTAGAATGCATTTTCGTAGGGTTATAAATGTGTGAAATCAACCTATGGGCAATTCAAAAAGGACGTCCCCGAAATTCCTTAAAAAATTACCCCCTTCCCTCATGGGAAAAGGTGGTCCCTGTCCATATGGTGTCCATTTTAGCCTAGACCCCCTTCCTCCGTCAAGGACGTCATAATTTTCTTTAAAGTAGGGTGTCCGGAAAATTTGTTGGAACTTGAAAGGGTCATCCTATAAATTTCTAAGCACTCTCCTCGCTACCAAATTTCCTGACCTCGAAGGGAAATTCCAGCATAAAATTGGTGTTTAACATAACGTTAAGCAAAATTCTCGACTTTCCCGAGGTTTTAAAAATTCAAGTACCTACATTTGGGACTGGGGACACATTTCTTTTGGTGTCCCGTTCCCTTTTCACTGACCTTTAAAACTCAACATTGATATATAAACTGACAGTAGGGTAATGTATTGAATTGTTGTGTGATTATCACAAATTTCCAAATTAATACAACCTAAACGTTTTAAAGACGTTATATGCAATTCAACATGTGTACGTAGACTCATGATTTGACTTTAGTTTACATGGATCAGTTATATCAATAATTGCATATTTACCTGAAAACAATTGTGCAAATCTCTTGAATATTAGATTAAATTGAAGAGACCAGACTTCTTTCTAGCATGGTTCGGAATTCGACCAATGAACGCTGTGTGCCACTATGCATGTATCCCTACTCGTCAATTTCACTATATGAACATAACCCCGTTGTATTTTGGGCAACCCCTGCATGAGTTATACAGTATATTATAATGTTCATCTTTTCAATTAAACAGTCTGGTAAATCATCCGACCTGCATGTGGCCTATGGTCCTTGGGGGTCATAAAATAACTAAACAAACCGGCATATATTGCTTGACAATGCTGACTAAGCTAATCTCAGCTGGGTATCCTTTATTCGAATTTCCCCCCCAAATTATTCGACCATCTGCATGTGCAGACTTGGCACAGCCACGTGGTTGCTTGAGCCCTATGAAAGAGAATCGAATTAGCATTATTCTGGTTCAGTGCCCTAAGTGACGTATGCACCTTTACTTTACTTGCCCTTTTACTCCAGAATCGTTTATTTTGTAGTTCACTTAATAATATGCAAACATGTATATGTACCAAAGTTCTCAGAAAGATGGAACAAGTCCAGTTACAGAATATCGAAAACGATACATATTAGTGATTATCGTGCTGGACAGAGCGGATTATAGGCCCATGTCAAAAAAGAAAAGTTTACATTGGTCTCCATCTTTAGTAGAAAATATTCAGATGCAAAATTACTTTCAATGTGCTTAAATGTAACGCATGCACAAGTATGGAATGTTTTGAAAAAGTTTAATATTTCTTCAGAAAAATCACTTTTACTGCAGAAAAACTTCACTGCTGAAAATAGCACTTTTACTGCAAAGAATCGTACCTTTATTGCTTGCATAAAAACTGCAACTTTATTTTACCTTTATTGCATAAATATTGCATAAATATGGCACCTTTATTGCATAAAAATTGTACTTTTGCTACAGAAAAACAGCATTTTTAATTGCCTCTGCAGAAAAATCACTTTTTTTGTTGTGCAAATTGTGCAATAAGGCGTACCTTTATTTCAGAAAAATTGTACTTTTATACTATATATTGCTGAAAAATTCTACACCTTTATTTCAGAAAGTGTACTTTTACTGCAAAAAAACCTTCCTTTTTACTGCTGAAAAATCGCTCTTTTACTATACTGAGAACTTGTACTTTTACTGCGGAAAAATCACACCTTTAATGCAGAAAAATTGTACTTTTACTACAGAAAAATTGCACTCGAAAGCCGGGTCTCCACCAAGACGTACATGTACGTATATACACGTTTTTTACAAACATATGCAAAAAAGTTTGCCCTCCGGGTTTGTTTCAGCCGCCATTTTGTAAATTTCAAAATTGTACAGCTATTAAAGACATTTAATAGATGCCCAATTTTGATATTTACAGATATTTACAAAATGGCGGCTGAAACAAACCCGGAGGGCAAACTTTTTTGTATGTGTGTAAATACTTGTATATACGTACATGTACGTCTTGGTGGAGAGCCATGCAGCTTTAGTAGCCACTGCAGAACAATCACATTTTTTTTTCAAAAATTGCGCATAAAAATCTCACCTTTATTGCAGAAAAAAATGCGCATCAAAATCACATTTTCATTGCAGAAAATTTTGACTTTACCTACTGAAAAATTGCATTTTTAATGCAGAAATACTACAATTTTATATACTGCTAATGGTTTGGACATGCCACTGTCAAAAAAAACCCTAAAAACCGCGAGGCTTGGGCTAAATGGCCTTTCTTTGGCACATGCATGGCCTGGCCGTGCAGAAGCTGAATAAGGCTAATTTCTGCATAATAAAGTCACGTGATTGCGTCCGTTGCGTACAGTCCACGGGAGTGTAATAATCCGCTCTCGGTGCTACAGAAGATGTTTGGAGAAACGTCGGCTTTTACGACACATTCCGAGATTTGGCTTAATAAGGTTTTAATTAGTGTACGACGGCGCAGCTTGTCGGAGGGGCCAAAGGGGCGGCAGCGCTTATCACCGACTGCAACAGAAAACTGAACGTCGCTCTGCTAATATGCAAATAAGGGACGTAGAGTAGGAGGTATCCCGGCGTGCAACACGCCATTGTAATTAACCAATGCAGTTACGGCGCTGTCGAACGGGCTACGACAATTAGACAATTATTGCCGGCGCACTGGGTTTTACTCCAAATTTATCTGCGAAATACCCATTTCGACGCTTGGTTTTGTTGCCGGGGAGGAGCCCCTTCCTGTCCCCCTCCTTGTTTAAGTAAAGAGGGGTGGGGGACCTTACCGAACAGGATGACTGTAGTTAACGTGTGTTCTCGGAAATTACAGGCCAAAATTAGTGTTGTTGTCATACTGCTGATATTAATATGGTATCCATACTTTTGTTTCTATACAGAGTATTTTAGTACTCGATATATTTTGCTTTCGATACTGTACCCATTTCGATACTGGCATGCGTATCTATAAAAAGTATCGGAAGAGTTCAGAAATTTTGTTCTGGAATATACATTTGTATACACAGATGAATACAAATGTATATACGTTAGTGTGGTGTTTGCTTTAGAATTGCTTTATAAAACCATGCTTTCCCTGACACAAATTTTTGTCGAAATTGAATGTTATTTTACTAATATTTTCATGTTTTTCCATTAAAAGCATTTGATGCAGTAATAAAAGCATGTAGAATGGCACTTTTGAATTATATTTTTCATACAACATGAAAGTCAACAAAACCCTTCAACTTTAAATTGAGAGTGCCAGGTTAATGATCTGTAATCAGGAAATTAAAATGGATAAATGCTATGTTTAGACCTTTTATTTATTAAAAACTTCCTTTTTTTTTGCCTAAGGCGTCATTTGTTTAAAAACGAAAAAAAAAGGAGCATACACTTTTTTGATTAACAGTTTAACATCACCACATAGATGCAAAAACTATACCAACTATTGTTATTTCATCGGTAATGCAAAAAAATACATTTTCTTCGTAATTTTTAATTTCATAAATAATGATACGATTAATAATCACACTATAGAGGTAGTCATCTTTCAAATCATGTTTCCGGAGCCCAAACTTTGTTTTGATTCACGGAATTAACCATGCACATACACATGCCGGTATTCCGAGAGATCAGGAAACACAGAATGCAATTCCACATTTCTGAGATGCTCAAATTGTTTTGAAATCTCGTCGAATTCCATCTCAATGTAAAATAGCATTGGGGTAGCTCTCACTTTGCCAATATTCAAACCAAACTTGAATGAGTTTTAATCTTTTCGCAACTGTACATTGAGGAATTTTGAAATCATAAGTATTTATAGAATTGCGTTGTGATATTGCATGTATACAAGCTAAGTTTAGAGAAATTGACAAACGATGTTATCTTGATTTTATTTTTAATTTCAGAATTTTCATTTTCATCATTTTTAGTTTGTATGATTTTTTTCAAAATTTTAATATTATAAATATTTCATCTTGACAAAGACTTCAGACAATCTTATAACTGATGAAAGCAATTCTTTTGACGTTGTATTTGGTATAATTTACAAATATTATCTATTGAGAAATATGAGAACAAATCGCATGTTAAAATCGGTACATGTTTACAAATATACATGTAGTTTTAGCACAAACATTAACATATCTTTTTTTAACATGTTCTATTGTTATAAAGGAGTTTTCCTACCCTGGTGAAAAAATCATGTATGGGACATGTATGAACATTTATGGTTAGACCAAAATTTGGACATGGGTTAAGTTAATGAATGGTCATTTATAAGCACATACAGTTTCTATATGACCGACCATACAAAGACATAATATGAAAAATATCTAATATGTCACAATATAGTATTGCAATAATTCTCCAGATTTCCCCAAGTTAGGGTGTTAGTTAAGCCGGGTCTCGACTGAAGACAGCAAAGGGTAACATTTTTGCTGAAACGTTTTGTTGAATGGTGTTTGTATACATTACTGCACCAAAAGATGCCCAAGAACAGGGGTCCACTGGGGTAGCTGTACATTACACTACACCTATAAGAAAGACCGGGGCACAGTGGTTCAAAGCGTTAAAAAATCAGGTTTTAGTAGTAACCTAATGCTTGTGATATGCAAGGAAGCTGTATGTAACACTCTTTCATTAAACAAAATATCTGCCATCTAACACAAGCATAGAAGAAGCGATTTACGTTTTAGGTTTTTGAGCTTGAAAAGTGAGTATTCAACTCACAATTGGATTCTTATTCAAGGTGTAATTATAAATCATAAGTAATACTGCAATATACCATTGACAAGTGTATATAGCCAGCAATAATTTCAAACTAAAGTTTATGTTAAATAGCCATGTGGTTAGTTGTAAGGCCTTATTCAAATAAAATTGGTTATACCGGCATACCCCAATTAATGTTTTTGGAAAATATTTGTATATTTTTTCATTAATCATAACTTTAAATAACAACCATGTTTAAATTTATGTTTTAAAGTAAAAATGGTTCACAATCACAGAAACAAAACACATTTGGACAAGTAAGCAGTGAAAATGTGAAATCTGCTGTAATTACAGTTAATTTTAATCGTTTTTGTAATTTATACTTGGAATTTTAAATTGATTGATTTTAAACACAATTATTTAATTTGGTGTTCTTTTTCTTGTACAATTTGTCTTAATTTCGCGTGGACCACTGTACCCCAAGCCATGTCCCACTGTGCCCCCGGTATAGGGTCACAGTGGGACAGTCTGCGCAACCAACTTTAATCTTTTATAGCAAAAAAAACTAGTAGCTCTAAAACAATGACAAAATGTATTCAGATCCTAAAGGCTTGTATATTACTGTGTTATTCTTTTAAAATGCTACAAGTTAAATATTTTTCCCACAAAAAAAAAAATTCTAAAAAGTGTACCCACTGTGCCCCGGTCTCCCCTAATTATTAACAGAAATAACACAATTTTTTGTACAAGTCCTTATAATTATTGTTACGTAAGCTTTGTTATGGAATTATAATTATGTGTAATGCCCATGTAAACATGGCAGGGAATGCTTGAGAACTTAAAAAAATCAATATAGAACAAATTCTATTTTTTCATACTTTGTTTTTTCTCTACTCATTAATTAATTGAAAGCTAGGGTGGAACATGCCATTCGAGTTTTGATCTTCATTCATATATACTCTTTTCAGTTCTTTCAGAAAATTCAATTTGATCTGAAATTCAATAAATTTAAGAACGGCGTTTGTCTTCTCTTGTTTCACCTCATTAGTCGCCCATGCTGAGAGGTCGAACCATAAAATGCTAACTGTATAGCGTTTTTTTATTTTTATACCAGACAAAAAAACAAACCTAAGCGTTTGACAAATGGCAAAAAATTACAGCTAGCGATGGAAATCCGTTTTGCAAATATGAGAATTGTGGTTTGCTTGTGTTACTCAGCAAATCTGAGAACTTGCCATACGTGACCATCAGAAGGATGTGCAACCATTTAATAGAAACTGTTAAAAATTATATGAAAAATGGACGCTAAGTAACAATTGAGCATGGTTTCAGATTTGACTATTATGTAACATTGTTTAATTTGCTTAATTATAGTACATGTGCTTGATTAGAATTATTTAGGTTTCGTTTGTTAATGAATATTCTATTGTTGACAATATATTCCATATCCATAAATAAAGAAAGCTCACGTGGAAGCTATTTAGTAGTTGTAAGATGTTAATACATTCGTTTTGAAATTAAATTTCCCCGAATTATTGATTCAATATATTAGGTAGAATTAATAGATACGTAAATATAAAGTTTGAAGGTACTTTATATTTAAAAAATGCATCCTAATTGCAAATTAGTTTTGGATTTTCAACATAAATGATGGCTTAACTAATATATCGTCGAATGCAATGTGTTAAATTTTGGATTCATGCCAAATTTTTTTAGTGAATTTACAGACATGATGAAGTATAAATTTTAATAATTTAAATCATTAATGAAACCAAATATTTGAATTACAGTTTGAACTAAAAACATCAGATTTCTATATAATCCATGAAATTATTTGATTTGTTATGTAAAAGTTACATACATACCAACGTACAACTACTGTTTTTTTTTCTCTAAAAATGACCATTTTAGAAATATATGACTTGGGTAAATTGTACTCATAGATATAAGTACTAATAACGAGTATGGTGGATTGCAGAAGTATTGTTTAGGGAATTTAACTCAATTTATTTTAAACGCCGTAGATTTTATTATAAACAGAAGCAATTGAAATTAGTTTTAATGAATATGAGGACACAAAATAAATACTCTAAAGGTGCGTTTACACCGCACCAAAAGCAAAAGCAAAAGCAGAGTTTTCGAAAACATGTTTTTGAAACTTTACG
>JAQGBW010005360.1:0-12133 GCA_034698625.1 Julus scanicus
AGCGCATTACACAGAGTACAACATTTGTGCAGCGCCTTACACAGAGTAAAAATTTGTACAACGCCTTACACTGAGTACAACACTTTTTCAACGCCTTACACCGAGTACAACATTTGTGCAGCGCATTACACAGAGTACAACATTTGTGCAGCGCCTTACACAGAGTAAAAATTTGTACAACGCCTTACACTGAGTATAACGCTTTTGCAACGCCTTACACCGAGTACAACATTTGTGCAACAATAACACAGAGAACAAGCATTTGTGCAACATCTTACACCGAGTACAACATTTGTGCAACGGTTAGCACTGATTACAACATTTGTGCAACGTTTAGCACAGAACAAACATTTGTGCAACATCATACACCGAGTACAACATTTGTGCAACGTACGTTTAGCACTGATTACAGCATTTGTGCAACTTTTAGCACTGAGTACAACACTTTTGCAACGCCTTACACTGAATGCAACATTTGTAAAACGCCTTACACACGCAGTACACAACGAATCTATGAAATTTCGATTTCTCTTCGGTTCTTTGTTACATATTTTTATAAAACATTTAATTTTATCATGCTGGGTTCCATGTAATTTTAAAAAGTATAATTCTGTCTTTATTTTAATTTCACGCAAATTAAGATTCAAATTTCCATTCAGATGTGTTACAAGTTTTTTTTAATAACATCAGTTTTTCGTTAGTCGACTTCTCGCGTGATATTAATAATTAATTTTATTGACGTTGAAGTAAAAAAAGGGAGTTTTTTTGTATATTTCTGCATCAATAAGACGAGAATTATAATTTCAGACGCTTGAGCAGTGAAGCCTTTTCTTAAGCTTTACTCTTTCATGCATACATAATGCCTGTTAAGGTGTGTTAGATCGAAATCAATATTTTGTGAAAAGGAGAGGAATAAGTATTTATGAATCTGCGTGAATAATGCTCAACCTATCATGCAAAGCAGTTGATATGGTTTCAATCACGAGAGCGTTCAGTTATTAGTTTTTTGAGGATTTTTTTACTTCCTGTATTTGCCACAAATGAATTCCTCGAAGCACATTTGCGTATTTAGTCGAATTAATAATGGATTAATTTAATGTTTTTTACTCAGATCGATGTACGTGGGTTTCAGTTTCATTTTCAATATGTCGTTTTTGTGTGTTATTGAACAGATGTCTGAACTTCTTGCAGCAGCTTGGAATCCAAGCTTTTATTCATCAGTATACTCCAAACTTTCATATTGAAGTTTATTATTGCATTAGATGTGATTGTTGTAAGAAATAATTGTTTCATTTCAACAAGCAATCTGAAATGAACGATGAAGACGTTTGAAAATAATTGTTAAATGTCCCTGGAGCAAAATTCTTTCATTATAGTTTTTGAAGTGAAACTTCTATCAAATTGGCAAATTGGCCTGAACGTCACGAAAAGTGAGTCATGTCGTCACGAAAAGTGACGTCGCATGCATGTAACAATAAATTTGTTATACAGGAGCGATACCAGGTTCTCACGATCCAGACTTTTGTCCAGACACGATTTTATTTGTTAGGTAGTATGTTGACCCTGCTGAAAAAAACAATAGAAACCAATAGAGATTTCTATTGTTATTTGGACACTTTATTGTTTTTAATTGTTTTCTATGGTTCCTGTTTTGACTTCTATTGACTTCTATGGTTTAGCTGTATTGACTTAACAATAGAAAACAATTGGAACCAATAGAAATTTTCTATTGATACCAATAGAAAACAACGTTTCAAATAACAATAGAAAACAATATAAATCTCTATTGTTTTTTTCACCAGGAGATATTTGCAGCCACGATAATTAATTCTAAAGGTATCTTAGTTACCACGAAGAAGACAAATGTGATGTCCAGTCTGTAATTGAAATTTTTGCTGGTCTAACCCTTTCGTTGTGTTGATCTTAAATTGCCTTATTGAAAAAGTATCCGTTAACTCACACTTTCAGGAATGTTGTTAGAAGCGATTATAGATGTCTCCTTAGGGAAATTACACATTTTGACAATTGGCTTTGAGTGGTCTGTGCCAAGACTTTTAATTCCGTGGGATGTGGTGGTGTTAACTCATTCTTGTCATGGAGACCACGTCTTCCTCTTGACTTTTAACAGTTCCCTTGATTAGACATATGATGGAGGATGGACAAATGGCTGGAAACACTTAAGCTTGCGAGTGTCCTGTCATGGCATGTCAACGTATCGAATTTGGAAAGATCAATTGCTGAAGATGATTGGCTACGAAACTAAAGGTTGTTGATATTTTTGGCACATTTTGAGAAGTTCTTTGAAAATGCTTTCTTCAAGAAAGCATCTTGAAGCTGAAGTTGGGTAAATAAGTTGAAATATTGTATCCATTTGACCAGAATTCACAATTATTGCGCTTTAGTATATAATTTAAGTTTGTTTAGTACAGTTCACAATAAGTTCAAATATTGTATCCATTTGAGCAGAATTCACAATTATTGGAATATAATTTAATTTTTTTTGTACAGTTCACAGTATTTGATGGTTACCATGACAATATTGACCAACAAAATGATGAATTTATTCTACAAAACACAACGATCAGGCAACTTTGACTAAGATTTTCGGTCATTCCCTTGGAGGGCGGATGTGCTTTATACCCGCCTGTGTGTAGGACACACTCGTCTTACTCACTGCCACCTTCTATAATGAGTACGCTTCAACCGGTGTGCGCTACATGCGCTGTACCCCTCACAACAGCACACCTTTTGGTAGATTGCAGGCGCTATGCTGCTCTGCGGCATACCGCCTTTTGCCGCACTGCCAGTTCTGGGCCATTGCAGCTCTCCCACATATTGGGAGAGAACCGATCTGTCGCCTTCTCTTGCACTCTTCACTATCTCACCCTTTGTTGCCTTTTGTCTGCACTTTAACCTCTGTCGCCATCATCATGCCACCTTCTGATCACTTTTCCCTTATTCGTTTGTCCTTCGCTGTCCAGTGTTAACTCGGCTTGGTGCCTGTAATGGGTGCCCAACCTGTCCTTGGTCCTCTGTCTTGTGTCTTTCTGCTATATGCAATCATTGTCTTCACCGGTTGACCCATTATCTCCCATTCTGGATCAACCTGTAAATTGTTGGGTTTTTAGCCTTAGTTACCTTTGGGCCCTTAAAACCCTGCCACCAACAACAACAACAAAAATTTTGGAAACTGCAGGCACTACGTTGCTCTGCGGCATACCACCTTTTGCCGCACTGCCAGTTCTGGACCGCTGCAGCTCTCCCACATATTGGGAGAGAACCGATCTGTCGCCTTCTCTTGCACTCTTCACTATCTCACCCTTTGTTGCCTTTTGTCTGCACTTTAACCTCTGTCGCCATCATCATGCCACCTTCTGATCACTTTTCCCTTATTTGTTTGTCCTTCACTGTCCAGTGTTAACTCGGCTGGGTGCCTGTAATGGGTGCCCAGCCTGTCCATGGTCCTCTCTGTCTTGCATCTTTCTGCTATATGCAATCATTGTCTTCGCCGGTTGACCCGTTATCTCCCGTTCTGGATCAACCTGTAAATTGTTAGGATTTTTTTAGCCTTAGTTGCCTTTGGGCCCTTAAACCACCACCACCAACAACAAAAACAACAGAAGATTTTTGGAAACTCGTTATATTGGAAACCGGCCCTTTATGAAATACTATGTGTTTTTAATTATAAACTCATTGCAGTTGCATTGAGTTGGGCATGGGCCAACAATAATCAGATAAAAGTATCTCAAAACAATACGACGTTTTCTGTATTATGATCTAAGTTTCTAAAGTTTAAAAAAACTGAAACTCTTTTCTAGGAATCTGGAGATTTCTTCCGCTGATTTCGCATGAAGTTTCATAGAAAGAGAGCTTAGACTTCCGATGACAACATTTCCTTCTCCAATGATAAATGTGCGTTAATGAGAGAGGCACTAAATCTCGTACATTTCCCTTCATTTAATCGGTTTGGATTCCTCATTGCAAAGGACCTACTTTCATGCAAGGCTTCCGAATGCAATATTTCGCCCGAGAAAATATTAACATGGCATTGCTTTCTATTCCACGCTTTGAAATTCATCTTAATAAGCACGTATATATACTACGTGTGCTTTTGTTGCTAAACTATACCCCTCGTTCCTTAGTGCATATTTATGTTCATTTCCAGCTTGTTTTATTCTCAGGAGAACTGCACAAAAAAAAAAGAAAATTTAAGATCATGCATATGCTACACTTAGGTTTGAGCGTATCTAATCCTCTAATTCCAGCATGTTTGAATACAAACTTTAAGGATTTTTTTATCAAATGATACGCCAATAATATGATGTTGTAATTGTATATGCAATCGAAATTAATCATAACTGCACGCTCGTTTTTAAGTAATCTTTAAATTGGGATCAATATAAAATGCTTTTAGAATATAAATAATTAAAAATAAATCAAATTACCTGAATTTTCATCTAGTTTGATTTAAATCAAAATATTATATGTATTACTCAATTCAATTCAACTCAGTACCCTACAGCCAGCAAATATATGAAATATGGTAGGGGGTGGTGCCCAGTCATTTCAGGAGAATGCTCCTACGTCAGTAGCGACTTAGACACCATTGTAAAATTGAATTTTTACTAAATGTGGACTTTCGCCAGGAAGACTGTTCCATGGTAATTTATTTATTCAAAATGTTAATTTAGCTGATCAGGTTCAACCATTAATAAATTGTATCCTAAATTGCATCGTCATGCAAAACTAAATTAGTTTAAATTCAGGTGTAAATTAATTAATTAATAGAAACATGAAATATCTATGGTAAATTTAATGTAAAGCTTTTAAAAGTTTGTTTATCACGTTTTCCATGAATAAATAGAAAACAAACAGTATTTAAAAAAATCGCCAAACATTTTTTTACTCATAATTTTTATTTGCAAGAATAAGACTACTTGTAATTTATCTAAATCAAATTTAAGCTATTTTTAGCATCTACAATTTATTTAAGATATTTAATTATTAAAACTTTGTTGTAATTAGACATGCAGATCTCAAATAGTGATCATTAGGCCTCAATATTTGAAATCTTTCTGAATTTTTACTTCGGTAAAATCTCCCTTGTGGATACAACATAGCTCGTTATATAATTAAATACAATTTATGTTCCTCATTTATATTCTTTCGTTTCAATGTTGTTATAGCTTTTTGTCATTAGCTTAATTAGACTTTTTCGGGTTTTTTTTCTCTAAAATTAAAGAAATTTGTTCGTAGTATATTATTACGTTTGTGTTAATTTAATCAGCATCTCTTAGCATAGAACATTCATATTGTTTAAGGAAAATAATTTTCACATGAATCAAATTCAGCAAATTATTTTAGGGGATTTTACTTTTTGAAGATTTGGGAAAATATTTGGTGAAATGTTCTGTTATGAAATTTCCGTATAATCAACATTTTATTATTATTGTTATGAATGTTTGTGAATTTGGAGTTGAACACACCGAATACCTGTCTGGTAACCAACACATTTATTTTATCGTTCTTTATTATTAGCAATCATTTATTTTATCAGACTTATCTAAATTTCTGGATAAATGGTTGTGAAATCGCCTGTGCTCGCACAAAACTTGATTAGCCTTTAGGCTGGTATTCACCAGAGAAAACATTAGGAAACACGAAACAGAAACACGGTTTTAAAAATATGTTTTTAACAAAAGTTTCCTTACCAGGTTTGTGTTAAGAAGTTTTATGAAACATTTGATAAAAAACGGCCATTTTCAGGAAACATATCGCTCAAGAGGCGGTCCGGATCAAAAGAAAAGCATGTTTCCTGGTCATGGCGCTCTTACCAAAGGCTTGAACAGGATGTCGTAGAGGCAGCGCATTGCACAACGTGGTTTCTATAGCAAAATGGGTCTTTGACAACTAACCGCTTTTGCAGACGACGTTTTATATATAAAGCACGTTGTGAAATGGGCTATATCATTGTATAGTCTTTGGTAGGAGCGTTATGACCAGTCAATATCAAGCTCCGCCTTGTTACCCAAAATGGATTTTTCGGTACATATACGCTATGTTTTTTAAGGTTTGTTAAAGCCTGCTTGTCGGAAAATTTGGTTAAAAACACTTTTCGACAAGCAGTTTGAAATTTGTGTTTCGTGTTTCCTTGTTTCATTTGGTGCATTCCCACCTTTACAATTTCTAAAGATTTTAAATAGCATATTTCATTTTGTTCACATATTCACACTTGTGTGTTTTACAATTATACTAACCAGCATTAGTTTAAAGTCTTAATTAAGACCATTAAGGAATGCTTTTATAGCGCTGCTTTAAGCAAAAAAATAAAAAAAATCCCTGTTAAAGTCTTTGTCTGCATGGATGTCTTTCAGTGCGAAAATGGATGACAATAGCTAATCATTAGAAATTAATTAAAAATAATGGCAGCAAATTGCCTGGAATCTGACAATACGATCGCAACTAAGTAATGTCTCCTATAAAGTTTTAATTCAGCAATGTTTGGCTTGATAAAACAGTAGGAAAAAAATGAAATTGAAATTCAGGACACGTATATGGCCCAGACATTTTCCGCTCTCAGAAAGTGAACCCATAAGACCTCATCTTTCTTAATTTCACGAAAGCATGGCCTCGGGATTGTGTTAGAACTGCACAGGAAGCCTGACTTCCAACGACAGGAAACTAATGTCTGTTTTTATCTGAGCTGCTGTCGCTCTTGGAGAAATTACTACCTTGCTTAATTTTGACGATTTATTACCGGTGCATTTTTTTTTCTTGTGTTTCTGATGCCTCTTTTCTTGCTTAATCGCTATGGATTTGACAGCTGAAATATTATAACCGGGTTGCGACGTTTTGATTATACTTTAAAACAGCGGTTTTTTTTCTCTTCATAAATCTTCCTTGTTATGTTCTACTGATATCTGCTCTCATTTGACAAAAATTTGCATTTCTAAACTGCGGGAAAATTCATTTAATTGCTTTTTAATTGCTTCGCTTTGCAGGTTTACCCAATTATGACGCATTTAGACGTTTCAGAATTCATGATGAACAAACCCTGTTGTGAGGCGACAGGTCCCATTGCTTGGCAAATATATATATATGTGATAGTCCAATTTCAGTTGAGTTGTTCATAAACGAATTTACTTGCGTCGCTTCTAATATTATGAAAACTAATGCAAATGTACCTGCAATGTCACATTGCCAGCGTTCATGAGATAACATTGACATGTAAATTCAGACTATAAATTTTATTTAAGTCGTTTAGTGAAATAGTAAGCTTATCAAATTTGTATTTTTGAAATTTGATCAAACATGAACACAAATGTGCCTCAATATACCAGTTTATACCGAGGTCTGACAATTAAATAACCGGATTGAACCTGTTACAGGCGAACAGTGAGCATGGGGTGTGGTAACTCCCTGGTATTTGAGTGATATTTGTGTAGATTAAAGCATAAAAATAACTTGCACGATCGCCATCTTGGATTTATTCATACTTTATTAACAGTGTTACCCAACAGCACCAACCTCACCGAAATCCCTAGTTCCCCACATGGGGATGACAAACTGTACATACCCTGATCAGGTGATCTTTCTCCAACATACTGAGTGATTTTCAAAGTCACTTAAGTTCAGCTGTGGCGTTTGTTTGAAGTAGACCTTGCTCCCACGCTTCATCAGAAAAATGTTAAACGTTCAAATTTAGCAACATGTTAATGTGAAGTTTCTTGCAAAACTTGGGAAAACCGCAACCAAGTGAGGAGACAAGGACCCGTTTTCTGGAAAAGCTAGTCTTGGATCCATCACAAGGACATTGCTCCAGGGCACACCGTCCTGTCTATAAAGAACTTTTTGGCGAAGCATGGGATCCCATTGTTGGATCCACCTTACTCACCTGATCTCGCCTCATATGACTAATTTTACTCCCCAAGGTAAAATCTGTGCTAAAAGGTAACCAAATTGAGTGCTAACACTAGTGAAAGAAAAAGCGACAGACTAAACATGCATACAATAAATGATCTGCAGCACTGCTTACAGTGGAAAATTCGCATGGAGTGGTGTATAGATGCCAAGGGACGTCCATTGAAGGTGATAAAGTCACTATTGTAAAAGAAAATAAATAAAAATTGTATAGCACCAATTCGGTTATTTAATTGTCACACCTAGTGTAGTCGTAGTTTTTGGATAGTTTTCTAGCATAACTAGTTTCAGTTTATACAAATATTTTAAACTTGTCCTAACAGATTTTTTTTACTATATTACAATATTATTCCTAGTAATTTAGCATATCATAGATTTAGCAAATACATGAATTTACTACGAGGAAATATTCGCATAATAGGAACATTTTAAATGCATCAGAAAATATTTATTATACACTGTTATAAAATAACTAACTAAATTATAAGTAGAAATATTTGAATTGCAAAATTAAAAATAGAAATATATGAATTGCAAATCTTTAAAAAATACTGTTGCAACTACTCGGTCATTATGATATAGGAATGCTTTTATGTCCCTAGTACTGTGTAATACATTTTCACAAAATATTTCTCTTGAATATTAAAAAAAATTCCTGTTTGGTTCTATTAAACTTTATCCCATTTTCGTTATTTTTTCTACAAATTCATCATTACAATTCTTAAAAGCATAGACACAATTTTATGCTTGAACTGCCTTGGTAAACGATTTTATCAAAATATATAGTATATAGTACAAACAAATGAACAAAAATTTGAGAATTGGAATACGTTAAAACCTAACATCACATACTGTAAACTAGATTACATCCTTAAGTAACAGCCTGTAATATTAAATTCTGTACTAAGTTTGAATGCAGGAATATGTGATTATGAAGGTTTTAGTTTACATCTCCAAATACTCGCAATATTCCATCATTTTAATTACAAGACCGTAAATCCGTAATGGTGGTCAGTTTTCTTCCATTATAAGTGAAATATGTGATGAATATTTCGTACATTTCGTTCTAGTGATGCGGTTAAGTTGTAAGTGAAATTCATATTTTCACTTTTGTAATTTACTCCTATTTCTATCAATGATTGTTGATATATTTTAAGTATAATAACCGGAAAGCGGCTTCCTTCGTCGTTTGACCATCATTTAATATATGATGATGGAAAATGGGAGGGCATTAATGAAACTGCGATAACAGAAACTAGTTTCCAACTTCCAAATTGCCAGAGAGTTCTGCAGTAATAAAAACAGCGTCCACACTACGCCCATATTAGGATATGTTTAAGCGTATTTTTTATGTGAGCCGAACAGTGTACTGCCTTTTTTATTGCCCTCTTTGAAACTGCACAACGTTGTTAGCAAATTGTGTTTTAAATTTCTACTAGTGGAAATTATTTTTGTTGGTGTTGTGTCGTTGCCTGTAAATTTATTATCAAAGCGTTCTTTCCTGCATCATTTATTTGAAAGGAAATTTTGAAAACCGCTATAATGGGTCTTGCAACAATAGATTTTACCCCATCTATAAACCTCCCATTGAGTTTGGTGGATGCCAATAGACCGCCCGAGGCCTTCTGTGATGACCAATCTGCTAAGGCTCATCTGAAAAGTTTGTTCATGGGAAAAGGTTGTTGTATTGCTGATTTATGGAAAAAATTCATGAGACAGTCATGAAATTGTGCTATTGAGCGACCGTGTGAGATTTACCCATATATGCCCATGTATGGTCATGCTTCCTCTCATTGGTCCAGTTATGACCACAATAAAGTCACTTACACATGGCTTAGTATGGCTAATAGATGAATAATCAATTGCTAATATGGCATTATTTTTACATTTGTCAGATACGGTTTTTCTTAAGGCCCATCAAAGGCCAAGTGTGGTCCAGACATGGCTATGTATAGCCCTTCAAGGCCCAAGTAGGGTCCATATACATAGCTATGTATGACCCTTCATATGTCATGTATGGCCCAACATGGCTATGAATAGCCCTTCAAGGTCCAAGTATGGTCCATACATAGCTATGTATGACCTTTCAAGGCCCAAGTAGGGCCCAATATGGCTATGCATGGCTCTTCAAGGTCCAAGTATGGCTATGAATGGCCCTTCAAGGCCCAAGTTTGGCCTAATATGGCTATGTATGGCTCTTCATATGTCATGTATGGCCCAACATGGCTATGAATGGACCTTCAAGGTCCAAGTATGGCCCAACATGGCTATGTATGCCTTTTAAAGTTCACGAATGGACCTTCAAGGTCCAAGCATGGTCCAACATTGCTATGTATATCCCTTCAAGGTCCAAGTATGGCCCATACATAGCTATGTATGACCCTTCAAGGGTTCAAGTATGGCCCAACATGACTATGTATGGCCCTTTAAGGTCCATGTATGGCCCAACATGTCTCTGTATGGCCTTTTAAGGTTCAGGTATGGTCCTTCAAGGTCCAAGTATGGCATACACATTGCTATGTATTACCCTTCAAGGTCCAAGTATAGCCCAATTTGGCTATGTATGGCCATTAAAGGTCCAAGTATGGCCCAACATGGCTATGTATGACTATTAAAGGTCCAAGTATGGCCCAACATGGCTATGTATGACCATTCAAGGCCCTGTATGGCCCATACATGGATATATATTTATGGCCCACACATGTCCTTATTCAACTTTTCCACATAATATCTACATATGTATATGTACATAAATGCATTTTTGGCTTTAACTTTATGTGCAAATCCACAATTTGTAAACTGATTATTGGTGTTGTTCAAACTGTATGCTCAGCCATATCTGAAACTTAAGAATTAGAATAGTTGTGTATTGGAAAACTATCACTAGACATATTTCTCTGTTAGCATTCTTTATTGCTCGTTTCAATGCAGATATTCCTTTATTAAATGTACTATTATAATTTATCGGATATATGGTAATTTCGATATACAGTACATTTTATCTTGCTTTGCTGAAAAAGTGCGAGATTGCGGTTATAGAATATCTAGGTCTATTACGAGGACATTCAATGTAGGAAAAAAAAAGAAATAAACACGATGATGGCCCTATTATCTATATCTTGTCATATAAGAAAAAAACCTCTGAAATTAATGAACTTATTCCTTGTTCCAACATAATGGCGCATGAACTAGTTGAGTTATGGCAGTTTGATTTTATACATGTGCGTTTCTTATAGTCTTGGAATATGAGAATATTATACAGCAAACCCGTATATATTTGGAAATGTCCATTTTGCAGTGGCGTCATTATAGTCCCTGCAATGGCTCTTTTGACCCTTACTCCATTTCTTTTCTTTCATTCATCTTCTTTGGCTCATGTTCCATTTTGCCCGGAAGTCAGACAATAAGTTCTTCTGATGGTCTTTTGCCCTTCTTAAAGCAGTACCATCCATGCATATAAGCATCACTGCACCGAAATAACATTTAGCAGGCCACGTTAAGTCGTTTCTGTTGTTGATGTTGACTGCTGTTTGGTTGACAATTTCTTGCATTGGAAGCTTTTTAACTGTCTGGTCACTTTATTATCCGAATTCCTGGAATGGATAACGTACCGACCTGCATTTTGTCAGAAATATGGCACAAAAACAAGGAGAAATGGCGGCCACGGGTGTAGGCGATATATAATAAAGCAGCTGATTGGTGGTGTGGAAATTACACATTAACGACACTCTTGTTTTGCTACTGCAATGGAATCTGGGATATTACGAGAGGCTATTTCTGAAATCTGTCATGGCAGTTTCACTTTTTCTAGGATGTTATTTATATCTTTATTAAATCAACATCTATGCATGCGTGCTATAAATGAAACGTGTGCTTAAGTTAGTGTTCTGGAATGGTGCACGTCGAGATTTGTATATTAGCATTCTAAAACAGATGCATGCAAGCCTGTATATGGCATCATATTTTTGGGAATGTGTCCAGAATCTTGAGGTGCACTATTTTGGCCATGTACATAGTTAGGATCGCCAGTATTGTTCAGGTCCTAACAGAGACAAATATTGGCTCAGGTGAAATTGAAATTTCGTTTTTACCTTAGAAAAATATTGTTTTTACCTTAGAAAATTAGTGTTTTTACTTTAGAAAAATAGTGTTTTTACCTTAGAAAAATAGTGTTTTTACCTTAGAAAAATAGTGTTTTTACCTTAGAAAAATA
>JAQGBW010005361.1:0-12131 GCA_034698625.1 Julus scanicus
GATGATGCGTAGCCTCACCAGAATTGTCTTTTTTCCATGTTTTTGAGAAAATAAGTTATATTTACTAATATAATAATAGAAATAAATTATTGAAATACTTTAGAAACATATAAGAACTAAAAGTAAGCGCAAAAATATCATAAAACCAAAAAACACAAGACATGCAAATATTAGGCCTAAAATTTTTTTAGTTATTACATGTATTGAAGCCTCATATGAGGACAAACACATTTTACATAATGCATAAAAAACCAGTTAATATTTTTTAAAACTTAGAAATGCATTTGATTAATCTAAGTTTATAGAATTAGTAAACATTTTTTTAGCTGATAATATTCGTCCATAACAAAAATATAACAATCTAAAGTAGTAGCTTCACTGCTTTTCAGCACAGAAAAAAAATTCTGTCATTGTCCAATAGGACCTTAAATATAAGCTTTCCAGTTCAGAGCTGACACCTATAAACCACAATGGCAAATAGACCTGTCCTTCTATGAAGACTGTATGCAGTTATATGATTTTAAAAAAATGAGACCCTTCAAATCAGACTCATTAATGTGTGTGTCCTCATATGAGGTCATGATGCATGAAAGGGTTAATAAACATCGGATGGTAAATTTCTTTACATACCATGAAACAGAAATCTCTGTGCCGACTAATCCTCTTTGCGAATCCGCACTTGACAAAACATTTCCTTGATGTCACCTGTGGAGTTCGGGGCCAAAGGGTTGGCGCCCGAATTCCAGGCATGCAAGGTTCAAGGGTTGTAACCCTCTCAGCATTCTTGGGCGGCCCAGCATTCCTTGCAAGGTTTGCTGGGAAGCTCGAGAGTGCTGAGAGGGCAGTTCGGGTTAGACTGTTGTCCGAGGTGGACACTGTTTGTGGGTGCACCCACCCGTGCTTTTATGTTTGTTATTCGGGGTTACGAGTTGTTGCCCGCGTGATTTTGTTTTGCCTTTTCATTTATGATTAAACAGTTTTGAACCTACACGGCGATTTCGGTCTTTTACTTGGACATTTGAGTGCTACAGCCCTTACACACCACTGAAGCCAAATTGTCTTTGACGAAACTTTAATAGAACACTTAATAATGGACTCACTAAGTCAGGTCCGGCAAGTAGAGCATCATTCAAACTTATTCCATGACTTCTAGCTGCAACATCAAAAACTATTCTTAATTTGCCAGGCTTGTTTGGATTCACCACTCCAAAATGAGGAAGATACTAAGTTTATCCATTTGTGACCATTGCTTCTTCAGGACTTAACTTTCTAGCGTATCCTTTCTTGACATATTCCTTAATCTTGTTACCATATTGCAAGGCATAATCTGGATCCTTATTCATTTTCCACTCAATACTATAAAGTCTCCTTTCAGCCATGGCTTTGCTCTTCGGTAACTTGTTATGCTTTTCTCTCCAAAGAAGTCTGATCTCGTAACGATTTTCAACACGTTTCACTGTGTCCTCCATAATCACTATAGCTTTGTCGTCATCTTTAGATCTTGGTTTCTCCATTAAAACTAACACCAAAGGCATCTGTCTTGAAAGATTTTTTAATAATTTGATGCATTTCTTGATGTTTATAATCTCTCATCCACTGACATTAATAAACACCATATTTCATATTTTTTCTACCAGAGTTAATTTCCATGCACAACCCATCCAAGTGAGGTGCGTGATGAGATTGGTGATTTCCATGGTCTTTTGATGGATTGTTCAGCAACTATAAGTTCACCATGATCCTGTCCAATATGGATTGTTGGTCTCACATCTACTTAAGGCTCTATCTCGACTCCACGTAGGTGATCCTAATCTGATATAATTTTTGATATGTCAATGCTCTGACATGGCATTGGCAACTCCTTAATAGTTCTAACATCATTTAACTTGAATACTTCTGTCATTTTTGCTCCTCTAATTTCAGGGGAAACACGTCTAGATTCTTCGGCACTCAAACTGTTTGCTGTACGCATGTGAAGGGTCTTTAAAGGTCCTTTTAGTCCAAGATTTTCCGTGGTGGTAGACTCCATAAGTGTTATCTCTGATCCATCATCAAGCAATGCATAAGTTTTAAAGGTTCAGACGGGACCCATTAAAACGACAGGTATCACCTTTGTCAGAACTATATTCCCATTATTAGACGACTGTGCGTGGCCGACATTCTTGACTGTGTTATCTGTTGAGATTGGCTCTTCCTTATTTGAATGAAGACTGATGATGGTACTTCGTACACCCATTTACAAGGCACATCCTATTTAAACGACACATTCCAATTTGATGTCCAAACTTTAAACAGCGGAAACACAGACGTTAAGCTTTCACGAATTCCCAACGTTCACTTAAAGTTGTATTAAGAAATTTCTCACACATCCATATGGCATGTCCTATAATTCCACGAAATGCACATGAATATGTTTTCCTGGGTTGTTCATTATCCAATTGTTTGCTAGGTCTCTCTTCGGATGTAGCAAAAACTGTCTTTCCTTTTTTATTAGAGTTCACTTTGTCCATTTTTACTGTATCCGTCCTTTTAGTGACACTTTCCATCCAATCAGCCTCCTGCGTTAGCCATTTTGAAAAATCCTTTAAAGTCATTTCATCCATTGATCTTACACCCATATATTGGGCCCATCTGCGTCGGTATCCATCGCTTAATTTTCCAACAAGTTCATCCATAACTACAGTGTTCGTAAGATAAGATGGTTTTTTAAGACTTTTAACAACCGCAATGAACTGTCGAATTGTGCGTGCGTATCCAACAAATCCATTGATGTCTCCTTTTTTGGTTGACGCCAAATGTCTTGCTTTGTCCAGAAGATTTGTTATCAATAAATCAGCAGGCCAAACTTTTTTCTAAGTGTCTTGATAATTAACTCAGGATTATCAGAAATAAGCATGATGTCCTGAACCGCTTCCTTTGCCTTCCCAACTAGAGTTGTACGCAATCGACTCAACATTCTGGCCAATCTTCAGAATTCCCATCGAACTTTGGAAGGTCTCTTTCAATTGTCTTTCGCCATTCTCTTTGTTGTTGTGTTAATTGAATAGGTTCGGGTGCATTTAATGACTCGCCGGACAAGTCTTTTTCTCAGTTTATGTTTCTTGACACTTGTTCCATTCGTTTCAGTCCATTATTCTGTTCCGACGTTACTTCCCAAAACCTAAGACCATCCGGTTTAACTGTTCGTTGTATGGTATTATTTGTAGATTCAACGTTGTCCATTCCATTATTACCATTGTAAGACGTCACGCTTTCTACCCATAAATTCGTGCAGTGGGCGGTTTCCATTTTACTAACTGAGTTAGGTGTAACATTTTGTAATTGTCTTGAACTGAGTTGACTTCCATTTTTTAACTCCTCAATTTCAGCTATTTCTACTTGATGTTGAAATTCAATTAACTCCTCCTGGTCACGGAGCCTTATTTCACTTAATTGAACCAACTCACGTTTCCATTTTAATTCTGCCATAAGTCGAAGACGAATGGTTGACACATTAGTCCATTCCGAGATAGTGCCAAAGTCTTTTTTCAAATTGGTTGAATCACCTTCAACTTAAGAATTTATAACCACATTTGCTTCAATTGGATAATCAACAGTACTTCCATCTTGAAGCGCTTCACTAATCCTTTCAGGTGAAACTACCCTCGATGACTGTCTTGCATTTGCTGATGGTTCCATAATTGTCCTACTTGCCAATGTTCTTAGGACCGGTAAATCTGGCTCGACGGACCACTATGTCACGCTCAGGATATTAGACATAGAATATTGTAGAGGTGTAATTTGGCTTCAAAACATTTACTCACAGATGCGACAGTCAGACAAAACAGTTCAATTGGTTTTCTTTTTTTTTCAAATTTCAAACTGATTTTTATTCTTCTTTTCAAACCAAAAACAGAATTATATTTAGAACTTAACACATGCAACTTTTTAAATAAATCCTTTTTCATGTGATGGCACATGCCACAAATTAACTATTGACCATAAGATATAAATTCTACAATTAGCACAAGCTATCTTTTCAAAATCATTTTACATGTGCTGGCACATGCAACAAACTAACTATTAGCACATGCTTTCAAATTCAAACAAAATTACTCAGCAACAGGGGGCATATTTGCAAGCAACTTCTTGATTGTTTAAATATTGCAAATGTGAACATTGAAAATTTTAAACTTAATATTCAAATTATGAATATTGTCAAATATGGACTAAACAATAGATGTGATCAACACAAGCATTTGCTTAACAGTGCAAAACAAATTTTCTGTGTATGGGAAAATATATAAAAGACTTACAAAGAAAGTCTTTGAAATCATCTAATGTCATCTAATGTGCACATTAACTATATCCCTCATCAAGAAAGAAAATGTGCCTGGGATACTTATGCATTAGAATACATTTTCGACAGCGTATCAATACATTCGATAAAATAATTTCTCCTATACTCACTTCAGGTTATCGGAAGGTCATCTATGACCATTGTATATTTCCCTTTCAAAAACATAACAATGCACTTACGTAAGCAATGACGTGTTTTAGTATAGGAGAAACACCTGTGTTATTAAGAAACACAATGGTAGAAACTCTTGCAACAGTAATTTTTGTTATATGTTACTAACAGAAAAACAAAAAAAATGTCCATAAAAACATCCTTATGAAGCCTGACATGGTGGTTGGTTAATTGCTTAATGCGCAATCTGTTATAAATATGATGCACAGAAAACTATTCTGCACTGCAATTTTTTTTGTTGAGAGAAAACCAAGCAGCATGGAGAAAACGTTCACTTGTGAAGACTTGCGCAACATTGCTGTTGAACATGCAAAAGGCCAAATTGGAAAAATCAACGCATGTAGTGACTGTGTCTGGCAACAACAACTTCTGGATGCAGGAGATGGATCTCAAGTTCATCCACAGCCTAAATTGTATGAGAAAAATCGACGAGACCTGTTGATTGCATCATTGAATCCATTTCAAATATTAGTGAAATGTCTTCCTTTGGCAAAAAATATTGCTTGGTGTATTAATGAACTGAAAACATTGTGGACTGATGTTGCTTGGATGGATTCTATTTATGAGTCATGTATACACACAGAATAAAATATTGTGCATTTTAAATCTTAACTTATTTTGTTTCTTTTTGTCCTTTGAACCATAGCATGATGAACATATGTATAGCATCAAATAGACAAGTGAAATATAAATTTAACTTTTATTTGCTGATCTCATTAGTTTTAATTTTGACAGCTGTTGAGGTTGTTAATCTTATCCCGAGCTGTGACAACATGTCATCATTTATATCAGTAAACCAAACAGGAAATGTTACATCAGAAGAATCATTAGTTAATCCGACACCATTTATACGAAGAATAATGGAAAATAATCATCGAGCTTCGCCATTATTTTCATTCATACGTCCCTTCAGGCTAATAGTTGGTGGTCCAAGTGGTGCTGGAAAAACTGCATTTGTGCTACAACTTTTACAACAGTCTCGTTTAATGACTCATCCACCGCCTAATAATGTTACTTAGTATTATTCTAAAGCTCAAACTTGGTTTGATGAATTAATGAATAAGATAAATTTTATTCAAGGAGCACCCAAAACTACAATTTTTAATCCTGAAATTAACAATTTAGTAATCATTGATGATTTATTTCAAGAAGTTAACAAATAAATAGTACATTTATTTACTGCAGGATCTCATCATAGAAATATAAGTATTATTTTTATTACTAAAAATTTTTTTTACAAAAGTCCACATCAACAAAATATTTCTTTGAATGCTGACTACGTTGTCTTCTTCAAAAATCCTTTTAACAAATGACAAATATTTCACTTGGCTAGGCAAATGTATCCAGAAAACACCAACTTTTTAATAGAAGCTTATAAAGATGCAACACGTGTGCCATATTTATATTTGTTAATTGACCTTACACCAAGCACAGATGATAGATTTCAAGTTCGTAAAAATTTGTTTCCTGGTGAATTCACTAGTCTTTATCAACCAAACAAATAAGACCATTTGCCAAAGCAATGGACAATTGGCTAAAAAAGAAACTCCAATCGCATCCAAGAGGAAGTTGCTTGTTAAACAAAAAGGAGGTTTTTTGGGTTTCTTAGTCAAACCAGTACTATCACTCCTTGGTGGCTTACTAGGTGGATCTTAGTAAATAAATAAATGGCTTAAAAATGTTAGTTATACCAGAAGACATTTGGAGTTATAATAAAACAGAGCCAATTGAAAAGCGCAAAACCATCTATCCAACTTTGCAAACCTTGGAGGAATCGATCCATCAACTTAATGAACAACTTAATGATTATAAAAAAAGTGAAACTTGTGTCTTAACTTCAGCAACGATACAAAGAAATTGCATCAACTCAATCAGATCCAAAGACTGAGTTAAGTAATTTTTTTACTCAAATTCAGCAACAAATTCAACCATCTATGGCAACACAACCACCTATATCATCTGGAAATGTTTTACAACCACAACCAATTCTGAAATCGTTAAATGTATTATCGAAGCCGAGTAATACATCTGGAAGTTCTACCAGTTTATCAAATGTGTCTTTAAATGAAGACTAATTATTTAGTGACATTCAAAAAGTGCTGCCAAAATATTCCAAGAAGTACTATCAACCCCTCATGAAAAACATTTTAAGCAATCCATCTATAAAATAAGACCAGCTAAATCGAGAAGTAATTTTGGATAACCAACGCATACCTAATTCAAATATTGTTGACTTGGTTGTTACTACACTGAAAAAGTCAAAAAGGCAGCCATATGCAGCAGGGTGGAAAATGTTCACAGATGCCATTATAAAATCAGAAACACCACAAAATTAATTTTAAATCCTCATCAGAAAAAGTATATGAGTGGTATGGGTTACGTTGACTTAGCATTAGCTGCTTGACCATCAACAAGAAAGCTGAAACAATTTCAAAAATTGAATAAACCACTAAATGAAGAAACTAAATTAAATGATCAAGTCCTAAGCCCAAATAGTAATCTACAATGTTGTTCATCAATAATATGGGAGGAACAAAGATAGATGAAATATTGCAAAATATCTATTATTCACCAAAATGTAAAGGTTCGTTTGGTGGAGTTAAAAGACTACATCGTGCAACCGACAATAAGATCTCACGTAATCAGATTTATTAATAGCTGAGAACACAAGATGTATATATTCTTCACAAACCGTTACGTCATCGCTTCACGAGAAATCGAACGCTGGTCAGTCTTATTAATGATGTGCGGCAAATGGATTTGGTGGACGTGCAGAAGTATCAGAACTATAATAATAAGATGAAATTTTTGTTGACATGCATAGATGTATTCTCTAAATATGCTTTAGCGATTCCAGTGAAAAACAAGACTGCAACTGTAATACTGAATGCTATACAGCAAATACTTAATGAAGGCAGGAAGCATAAAAAAATTCAAACAGATGCTGGTGGTGAATTTTTAAACAATAAAGTTAAAAATTATCTTAAAGACAAAAGTATTGGAATGTATACAACTAACAATGATACAAAAGCTTCTGTAGTCGAACGTTTCAATCGCACCTTAAATACTTGCATGTGGCGATATTTTACTCACAGGGTAATTATCGCTATATTGGTATTATCAACGATCTTGTGGCTAGTTATATTAGCTCATATCACCGCAGCATTAAAATGTCACCTCTAGAAGTACATTTAGACAACTCTGAAACTGTGCATAAAACACTATTTCCTCCGCTGAATAAGTCAAATTTCAAGTTGCAAGGGAATGACAAGGTACGAATTACACAGCTTAGACAGCCATTTATAAAAGAATATCCTCCTAGCTGGACAGACAAAGTTTTTACCATAGCATCAATATTACAAAGAATTCCAAAATCTCTATATTTATTGAAAGATGTGTAATTTTGATAAGTTTACACAACTTACCCTTGTGTAATGTTTGGTTCCAATAAGGCCAGGTATGTTAATACCTATGTGGAAGGCTAAATTCCAAGCATACGTTAGAATTCAAAAATAACACCAGCAAGACCAGTATCTTGATTTGATAACATATATTCTATTAAATTTTACTTTTTCCGTTACACAGGCTATGTGATGTTAAATCCTTACATAAAAATGTTTGAAGCTTTCCGCCACTTCAAAGAACATTCAATACAGGATTTTATAAAAATTAATAAATCACTTTTAGAATCTAGTTGGATTATGCGACATACACGACATGTTTCATATTTCGAGGTATCACATCAATAATATTCTAACATTTGTTTCAAATATTTTCGATCTTAAGCAATCAATCATAAACATTAATCATAATCAATTCAATTATAATTTATTATGCTATTGATTAATTGATTATTAGCAAAATGCAAATTCTTCCTTAATTTAGACTAATTTATTTAGGTTTTTCAATTTAGATGTGAACTATCCATTTATTCGAGACATCTATCAATTCCAACCACTTGAATTTTTTTAAAAGAGTGTTCAGAATAAAATTAAAATATATATCTGGTCATATCAAAAGTTATTTGTTTTTTACCAATTAAAGTAAAATTTGTTTTGTACAATTTAAAGTACAATTAAAGTAATTTCTTCCCCATCGATCTATTCAATTTGACAGATTAAAATTATAATAATTCGTGACTTAACCTATTTAGGTTTTCCACGGCAAAGTTTTGAAGTTTCAGAAAAATTTGGCTTCGGTTTCCGATGTAGTTTCAGCACAGTTCCTTTGATGATTTGGCGAAATTTGAAGTTTCGATGTAATTCAGCACAGTTTTCTTGATATTTTTAGCAAAATTTGCAGTTTGAATTTTTGTGGTATCAGCACAGTTCTATTGATGTTTTGGCGAAATTTGAAATTTGAATTTTCGTTGTAGTTCAGCACAGTTTCCTTGATGTTTTTAGCAAAATTTGAAGTTTTAATTTTTGTAGTATCAGCACAGTTCCATTGATGTTTTGGCGAAATTTGAATTTTCGGTGTAGTTCAGCACAGTTTCCTGGATGTTTTTAGCAAAATTTGAAGTTTGAATTTTTGTAGTATCAGCACAGTTCCATTGATGTTTTGGCGAAATTTGAAATTTGAATTTTTGTTGTAGTTCAGCACAGTTTCCTGGATGTTTTTAGCAAAATTAGAAGTTTAAATTTTTATAGTATCAGCACAGTTCCATTGATGTTTTGGCGAAATTTGAAATTTGAATTTTCGTTGTAGTTCAGCACAGTTTCCTTGATGTTTTTAGCAAAATTTGAAGTTTAAAATTTTCTAGGTAATTTTAGCACAGTAATTCAAGTATTTTGTATCTGCCACATCCTTATTCTGAATTTTGGGTCCAAAAAAGCTCCTTTTTCTTTGGAGTTGTTAGTTTTGTTAAAAATTTCCTACCCATAATTCATTTTGTTAATTAAAGGTTTTTTATTGGTGTTTTAATTTTCCACGTGATTTTACACGTGACTTGAGGTGGTATTTTTTGGGGTGGACACTTGTAGATGGACATCTCAAGTGTTTTGTTTTCAATTTAAATTTTAAGTGGTTTTTCCCCTTTTCAAGTGTTTTTCTCACGCTAGAGGTTTTGAGGGATGTGTAGCTACGTGGGTGTTCGGAAACCCAAAATGGCGGATTGTTTTCAACCTACAGGGTTTCCAAAATCCTTCAAGTTTCTATTAAATTTCACATAGCCATGTGACAGATGTAAACAATGACCTAATCAAGGAAACATTTTACGAAGAAGAGCTGCAAAAAATTTACAAAACTGATGAAGATCTGTAGCGAATCGATCGTGTGATTGAAGAGCGGGGATGAGGAAAAAATCAAAAATTACTTGTAAAGTGGAGAGGTTATAGCGATCAACAAAACTCCTGGATTAAAGCCAGTGATCTTGTTCACCTAAATAATGGAAGCCCCTGATGATTTTTATGTTGAGCTACCTAGCAACAGCAGCAGTCAACTATTTTCTGAAAACACCAATGCAAATTACAAAGTGAAATTAGCTGTTCCATTAACATTGAATGATGATTATGAAGTCCCCTAAGTGGAAGTATTTTTTCTTCACAATGATGCACAGTTGTGCACATAGTTAATCACAGCACAGGAAAAAGGAAAACCATTAATCTTGAAGAAAGAATTTATAACAAACCAGACTTTTTCATTTAGGAAATTAATAATAAAACATTAGATGTTATCACTTTCACTACAATTGAGAAAAAACATGATATGATTAGAAAATCATATAATGAAGAGAAGGCGGCCACAGCTCAATGTGAATCAATGGAATCAGATATTAAAACAACAACTGAAGAAATGAATACCTTGAATGAAAAGTATGTTATGAAAAGCGATGCTATTAAACAGGGTAGAACGCCTAAACTAAATAAAGATCAGCTAAATGCATTATATGATAAAGTTAATGAAAAATTGACTATTATAGAATCGAAGAAGAAATCTTTAAAAAACCTTTTACAAGTAGCTTCAAATAAAGAATCTGTAAGATTAAATCTTGAAAAAGAATTTGCTGAATTAAATAGCCAAACAAAAATTAGTGGTGAAAACATTTTACAACAAGCCTCTGAGAAAAACATGCCTTATTTTATGTACACAAAAAGTAACAATAGGAATACCTCCAAACATGAGTGTATTTTTGACACCAAATTTAAGTAGAATGCTTGGATTTCAAAAGAGATAATGTTTCAAAATATTACTAATGAGAAATCTAAACTTATTCAAAGTAGTCAGGTTGCTGATCTCAGTAGTGATGTTAATTCACTATGCATTTACAGCAATATTGTTTATTATGAGTATATGGGAGATGCACAAGTACCCTTATTACGAACTGTGTATATCGATGATAAAGATGGAATGCGTATAACAAAAACTTATCTCTAATCATTTTACAAACCAGTTTCCCTACGCTACATAGATATAATTGAAATCGATGTAAGGGATATGTATAATAGAAAGATTTATTTCTCGGACGGAGATGTTGTAGTAAACAAGTTACACTTTCGTCGCAAATGCTCACATTTTCTTTTATAATGAAAGTAAAATATCATTGTTCAAATTTGGATGGATCGCTCTGTAATTATTACAAAAAACAAGCTGCCTAAGGTCTTCCAGTTTACAGTGGATCTAGAAATCAACGAGGACATGGTTTTTCTCTAATTTGTTTAGATTTGCAGTTCCTCTTTAAAAAGAGGTAATATAAGCTTAGCAAAACAATTGCTTAACACTGAAAAAAACATTGTAACTGATGTTGAATCTGTACAGTCAATTAAGGTCTCAGCAAAACGTCGATTTGCTGAAACAGGAAAAAATGTGCTCGGATCTCTAGCGGGACAAGGTCTAAAAAATATTGTTAAAAAGGGTATAAAACGAAGACAAACAAAATCATCAAGATCACAATCCAACTGTGCCAAGAGTTAAAAATTCAGCAGCAGTAGAACAGCCAATATATTTTTAAATGAGTTATCTTGCACATCATCTTTCTAACGAAGCAGTAAAGTGTGAAGTAGATGTTCACATTGTGCCACCAACACAAATTTGCATTAAAGGTTGTAAGGATACCGACTTTCTTCCTATAGCACCAATTCAAGGAACCAACCACTTGGAATTCTTCATACCTGGTAGCGGAGAAGATTATTTGGATTTATCAAATACTTACTTGCGCCTTACAGCAAAAATCGTACTGGAAAATAGAAATAATATACCAGATTGAGCTTAAGTTTTCCCAGTCAACAATTTCCTACACAGTTTGTTTAGTGAAGTTTCAATGAACCTGGGTGATGAACAGATCACCCCTAGTGACCAAGAATATGCTACCAAAGCTTACTTTAAAACCACTATATCTTCTGGACAGCTTCAAGAAATTTCTTTCCTAAGCAGTGAAATGTACTATTAAGACAAATCACCTTCTGAAAATGATCCTACTAAAGCTGAAGAAGGATGTGGAATAAAAAAAAGATGTACAAGAGCTAAGAAAAGTGGAAAAATTGACATGATGAGTAGATTAAAGCTCGACAGATTTGAACAGGATAAACTCATTGTAAATGATGAGGATGTTCGGATAAAAATGATCTTAAGTAAACCTGAATTTTGTTTAATAGCTGCAGATGGGGATAAGAACAAATATAAG
>JAQGBW010005362.1:0-12131 GCA_034698625.1 Julus scanicus
ATTTAGAAAAATTTCGTTTTTACCATAGCAAAATTCAGACAAATTTCGTTTTTAACATAGAAAAATTGCGTTATTCAATTTTCATGACATTTCCAAAAGGTCATTTTCGACATTTAAAATTTTTTTCCCACACATATTCCGGACGCCCGGGCCCCTAAAAATCCCGGGCCCGGGGTATTTTCCCCCTCTCCTCCCCCCCTCTCGTCAGGCCTGTAAACACTCAACGTCACCTTCTTGTGTTTAATTATTCAGGATAAGAGGCAATGATAAAACCGTGTTGGCGATTCAGAACACTTCGACAAGCATTCAGAACGCATCATCAGACATTCGGAACGCTTTTGTGATTGGCCACTTTGGTAAGGGAATAAATAACAAAATGGTGTGATATCTGATGTTCTGTTTAATTATCACAACGCCACGGTGGGGTTGTAGCTTTTCCTTCTGGAGACCTGGGTTCAATTCCCAGGTTGATGATAAATTAACACACAGAGAAAGATCGTAAATGCGATGATCAATGATCGAAACAAAAAACAACAGTCGATTACAGATTTCTTTAAAAAAAACCTAAAATAATGATTTATGTACACGCACTGAAAGGACTGTATGCATAATGTTATATCCAATTATATACAATAAACATACATACTTCATTGGATATTGTCTTTTCATAGCAAACCTCCATACAATGAACACCTGTCTAATGTGAACACTTTTGACTGGTCCCATGCATGTTCAATGAAGACAGGTTTCACTGTGCAAATCGAAAAATACTAATACCAATTAGCAGCCCCACAGTCCATGTGCGCTGACTGCACCCATGGTTCTGTTTGTCTGTTTGTTGATTTTTAACATTGTCCTATTTCTGCAATTAATGCTAAACACCAACGCCAGGGGATGAGATTTCATCACCAACATACATGGGGATTTTGCCAACGAGGGGGGGGGGAGACTTCCACCACCTCTTGAGTGGTCTTTAACGTGAAACAATCAACACTGGACCTCGGTTTAAACTCTCATTCGAAAGCGCAGCCACTTAAGGAATTTCTCCCATCCGTAAAAATTCCCGACCTCGACTGGGGAGCGAACCCCGCATCTTAGGATCGAGGACAATTCCTGCTCAAAGACGGATAATGTCTTCTGTAAAAGCAGTTACTTCGCGGGTCTTTTTTTTTGCTAATTTAAACGGCTTTTTTACGCACTTCGCCTTCAGCTTTACTTCGCCTTGTGGAACTCTGCTTCTGACACGTACCAAGAAGCAAGAAAAAAAAAAAAAAAAGGAGGCGGTGATTTTGGAAAAAATGCGGCCAATCGTTCATACTTCGCAGGCGAGAGTCAAGAGGCTCACAGGTGGATACAGCGAGCCGTGCAAGGCAGGCCAGAAATGAACCAGAACAAGGTTAGCAAAGCAAAAATATGAATGAAATTGCAGATGTCGAATAGTCGAAAGTTAACCTGAAAGCCCCTATTGAAAAAAAATCTGTCAAAAATAATAATGCATCGACGATAAGCATCGCATCAGCCTGACAGCGGATTGTCCATTTGGACTTGTGTTATATTGTGAAACGTGAGAGTGAAATACAAGAGGATCACAAAAGTGTTCGCGCGACATAGGACAAAAACTGAAAAGAAATCCTAGAAATTCTAAAGGTAAGAGTATGAATTTTTTGCAAACTAACCCCATATCCATGTCCTGATGGGGGTTGTTGAAGTCGAAGATCATATTGCCGGAAAGGACCAGAGACAAGTGACGTCACTATATCAAGCTCCTTCCGGAAAGGTCATCACCGTTTTGATGCACTCATCCGAAACACGTTCACTAAACAAGAAAAAAACATACTTGAGTTAATCTTAATCCTAAGAAGTAACTATGTTACTTAAGAAGTTAGCGCCAAAACAATTCAATGTTGGTTAGATTAAGGATTAAGTTTGAATGTCAATTTTGAATGGTGCAAACTAGTTGTTTCAACGATCGATTCCAACGTTTCACAAAAGGTGGACAGCGTTGGATGTGAATTTTTGGATAAAATTTGCTTAAAACTAAACATGTAAATTGTCATGTGCACAATGACAATCAGTTTCCTATGACATAAGGCAAAGTTCATGTCCTAAGCCAATGTGATGTGGGACAACCTACCTAGAAATTGTAATTAGGGTTTAGGTGTGTAATTTTGTAGTAGATTGGAAGACAAAGATTTCGCAGTCGATTTTTAGTAGAATTATTCCCGAATTTGCCTGGAAACAACTGTGGAAAACCGAGAAATCCACAGTCAAGCACTACAAGTTCATGTTGATAAAACATTTCTAAACACAGGGCCTTAACACCTAGGTAAAACAATTGTTTGTGATGAATTATTTTGTCTAGTGTACACTGCATTTTTCATGAAACTGAAATAAAATTTCATCAAAATAAGTAGTTGAAACGTGGGTTCAATAACATATGATATTTGTCCAAATGTAGTTGACCATACAGGAAGTGTCTGCAGGTCAAAATTTGCTCCACTACACTTTACTAGGGTGACTTGGTAGAAGCGCCTTAACCATGAAACAATGTTTCAATGACTTGCTTTGATTTTTACCGCCTCTTGAGCAGTCACCAAACGTTTTATTTGGCCAAAAGTTTCATGAAACTTGGTTGCAGAAATTTGGTGGGCATTCACATATCACAAACATATTTGCGAAACCCTGTTTCAGTTTCATGAAACATGCAGTGTGTACTAAGCATTAGAAATCTTTAGAAATCTTAATAAATCTTGAGATTAGGTCTGTTCATTTCTTTAAATCTCACTAAAATCTCAACAAAAAAATCACTAAGAGCCACTTGAACCCATTGAAAGAATCAGAAACACTGTCATCTCCCATTGCACTAATAAGAAAGCTGTCAAGACAGTAAATTTCAACACATGTCAATGCTAAGTCGTATGAAGTATTGCTATTTACATAATCTTGAATGCTAAAATACCTCTGCACAAATTTCTGAAACAACACTTTACTCAAGTTTGAACTGCATTGAAAGTTTCAAATATTTGTTCCCAACATGCTCAACTTTGTCTCTAAAACACTTTCAGATTGCTCCCAATTTCGTTTTATACTCATCTCTATACTGCAAGTACATGTAAATAGGAATCCATATTTCTCATGATCTCAATACAGCAGTTGCTAAACGAATTTACTTGTAAGGCTTTGCATCTCCATGGACAATGACGTCACACTAGAGCAATTCGTAACAACCGCACGATTCAGCAGTTTGCTATATATACTTGCGAGATAATTTGGTATCTTGTTTTCAACATCAGGTTTAGCATGTCGTAACAATGTTTCCTCGTTATGTTTCTGATTTTTTTTGCTCATGGCAAAGATAACGGTCGAACAGGTATCTAATTACTCAAACATAGCACAAGTTATCAATTATGACAAACTACGGTGTTATCAGTCTCGCCTTTTTTAAGAAACACATATTCCAAGTTCAAGCACTGCAATTAGTTGTATAAAGTCAAATCCGAATTGCACATTTCATGCTGCAAGATGAAGTTGTTGCTGGTGACAACCATGTCACGTGAATTGAACATTATGATCATGCCTTGCATCATTTAATACCATAGACGTGACAAAACATATCATCTGCTCAAGTGCTACAAATGAGCACTCTACAATTTAAAAAAAATCTGTACTTAAACTCAGTCAGAGCACTTAAGTTTGCCTATTGCTTCTTTGGATGATGGAAAAACTAACTAACAAGCTATCATGTTGGTTGGATCGATAAAATTCTAGTGTGCCATGTTTGGCAATTGCTGCCATGTGATCTTTTGCCATTGACAAATCTTGATTTGAGCAAGTATTCTTAAAGTACCATCATCCTAACAATTCTGACATTGGGAAAGAGTGTCTTGCATTTTAAGTATTCTTGGGAATCCTGCACGAACAAGTTTAGAATAGTTGCTCTAAAATTGTATTATTCTTAACTAACAAGTTGTCATGTTTGTGGATCGATACAATGTTGTCAATTGTTGTCAGATGTTTTCATGTGATCTATTGCCAATGACAAATCTTGTTTTGAACAAGTATTCGTACTGTACCATCATCCTAAAAATTCTAACATTGGGAAACAGTGTTTTGCATTTTAAGTATTCTTGGGAATCCAACACGAACAAGTTTAAAATAGTTGCTCTAAACTTGTATTATTCTGAACTAACAAGTTGTCATGTTTGTGGATCGATACAATGTTGTTAATTGTTGCCACATTGACAAATCTTGTTTCGAACAATCCCCAATCCCACAATCCCCAGAATTCTAACATTGGGAAACAGTGTTTTGCATTTTAAGTAATCTTGGGAAATCTGCACATCTTACAAGAAGAGGTTTAGAACAGTCGTTCTAAAATTGCATTACTTTGAACTAATAAGTTGTCATGCTTGTGGATCGATACAATTTTATTGTCCCATATTAGGAAATTGTTGTAATGTGATATTTTACCATGGACAAATCTTGTTTGGAGCAGAAAATTATACTGTAACATAATCATGAGAGTTCTAAATTTGGGAAACAATGTTTTTAATTTTTAGTAATCTTGGGAATCCTGCACATCCTACAAGAACAGGTTTAGAAGAGTTTCTCTAAAATTGCATAAACTCTGAAATACATCTAAGGGGTGATCCATAAATTATGTCACACTTTTTTGCCTCTTTTTAAACACCCTCCCACCCCTTAGTCACAATTCCCCCATCCCTTGGATACAATTGTCACAAAAAACTAACAACCCACCCACCCCCTAGGTGTGACATAATTTTTGAATGGCCCCTTAGACTTATTTTACAGTGGGTTACTTAAAAAAATAATTGACTTCCTTTACCAATTATATTGAATAAACAGCTAGATAATTATAAACATAATGAACTGATACCATCAGCAACTTTTCCAGTCTTTCTATCTGACAGATTTTTAATATGTTGATAACATAATTATTCTTATTCTGGATTGGAACATTGGGATTCCATCATGGCAGCTTCCATATCCTCAAATTTAGATGTAAACACTTGGATTTCTGACTGTAGAATACTGAGTTGAATTGAATAATCAATTAACCATGCCTACAAATGCCAAGTTATTATTATTATTATTATTATTATTTATTAACTTGGTTAAAAAGATACCAGTACAAATATGTATTGCAATGACATGTTAAAACATCCCTGCCATGAAACAGAAATTTGAAAATCATTTCAGTAACACATTTAACATTAGTTTTAAACGCAACTCCTGCGAAACATTTTGACATAAACTGTATTGCAACATTATTACAAACTTTAATATTTACTGTTTTGCATGCAGTTTCGAGTATGTCTCATGTTCAACCTCTTTCTTAAAGCACGTACTTGGTTTTCAACGTGATACCAACAATTTAATGACCTGTTTCTCGGAAAACGTGACATCAAGCTTTACACCCTCGCATTTGCACATCGTATTTCCACGTGAAAACCCCCGTTGTTAATTACCCCGTGTGACTATTCCGCGTTCCTTACTGTATCAAATCATAACCTCCTTAATAATCGGAGCACAACTTTAAGCCATGCTTATTATTTGACGCGTTTTATACGCCTATAATTGTCAGGCACTGTATCACATTTTTTTTGTTTCAAAATTGCTCCCTACTCCCTTCTTTTGAGTTAGATGAGCATCTTGAGATTTCATATGCTTTTTTATATCTGTTGTATCCAACCATGCGCAATTTAGACTGTTTTTACAGTCTAATTAAACATAGCCAAAACCTAAATAAATCTTATTCAATGACAATGTTATGTGACAATGTAGACATTTGCGAGAGCGGAATATATAATAAGCACATGTGCAATAACTGCAGCAGACAAGAGCTCTAAACATCACCTGATCAAACATTTTAAAAGTTGACTTTAATTTCATCTAAACTTCGACATGTACACAGCGCCACCTAGTACTATGCATGCAAAACAATACGTAGTATGTTGAGCACCTTAATGACCCACCCTGGTGAAGAAAAAAAAAACAATAGAAACCAATAGATATTTCGGAATCATGCAATTTCAACTAAATTTATTCAACTAAAAAAAATTCCACTAAAGTTTTACAACTAAAAAAATTTCACCTAAATTATTATGTTCAACTAATGTTTTACAAGTAGAAAAAAAAATTTTACCTAAATTTGGTTCAATTAATGATCTACACCTAAATTTACACCTAACCTAACCTAACCTAACCCTACCTAACCTAACCACCTGATTGATGTTAGTTGAAAATCTGTTTAGTTGAAGATTTCATAGTTGCAAATCCTTCAGTTGTATCATTTTAGTTGAAACTGCCTGCTACCAGAGTTTTCTGTTGGTTTCTATTGTTATTTGGACACTTTATTGATTTTAATTGTTTTCTATGGTTCATGTATTGACTTCTATTGACTACTATGGTTTAGCTGTATTAACTGAACAATAGAAAACCATAGAAAACAATTGAAACCAATAGAAATTTTCTATTGATACCAATAGTAAACAACGTTCCAAATAACAATAAAAAACAATAGAAATCTCTATTGTTTTTTTCACCAGGGCAGCAAGTGTATGATTCCCTGAGGGGACATGCTGGAGGACTGTATAAAGAGGGTTAAAAGTTGTGGGTGCCAGCTGGGGATAGAAGTCTACAAGAGGGGAACTATGTGCAGCTTAGGTGCCAATATAAAAAAACAATTAATGCTCAAAAAGGGTGCAAGTGGGAAATGATTAAGTGGAAATTGTCATTAAAGGTCCTATAGGACTCTGCCCATCTCGCTAGTTGTTTTATAATTTGGGTTGTGAGTTCTGGAGAATGAGCTATTATGGAGTTATGGGGAGTGGTTTATTTTGTTGTTTCACAACAATAGATGAAACTGTAGAGCAGCCAGATATGGGGGATGTGTGTGAGTATGTTGGTTAGTAGTGAGGAGGAGAGTAAGCCTTATAGATTGTCGAAATGAGGGAGATTTTGATAAGGTATGTTTTATGGATGGGTGTGGACAATTGAAAAAAAAGTGAGGCCAGTCTCTTGGTGCCAAGCTACAGAGACCGTATATGTTTTTGGGGTGGAGGAAGAATGGGTCCTTTTGGTTAGGAATGAATTGGGGAGAATGAAGAATGTAACATTACTTTTTTCTCTACGATTTAGAATTATTTAGACGGTACCCAAATAACAATGGGAAACAAAAATGACGTCAAATTAACGTCATTTGATCAAAATGACGTCTTTTTCAGCTAAAACAGACGTCATTTTACAGACCAAAAAATGTCGTCTTTTTCAGCTAAAAAGACGTCATTTTTCGGTCCAAAAGCAGTAATTTTTTGGCCATTCTACTGACCAAAAATGACGAACTCGAAAAATGACGAAAAAAATGACGTCATTTTACTGACCAAAAAATTACGAACTCAAAATGACGTCTTTTTCAGCTAAAGCAGACGTCATTTTTTGGTCATTTTACTGACCAAAAAATGACGAACTCGAAAAATGACGTCATTTTACTGACCAAAAAATGACGAACTCAAAATGATTTAATAAAAACCAAAATTGGACGCCTTTTTCAGCTAAAAATGACATCATTTTTCGGTCCAAAAGAAGTCATTTTTTGGTCTAAAAGACGTCATTTTGGATTGACATTTTCACGTCATTTTAGATTGACATTTTCACGTCATTTTAGATTGACATTTTCACGTCATTTTTAAGGTAAAAAATGACGTCTTTTTGACAAAAAAATGACGTCTAAATGACAAACTTTGCTACCTGGGTAGTTAACACCGTTTAGTTTTACAAGTTATCAGTGCATTCAGTGCTTGGTACTTTACACCGATAATGTATTATTTGAACACCATGATCAATTCCTTTATTTTACCATGCAGCTAACAATATTCAATGCCCACATATTTTTACACTGCAATAATTATTTGATACAATTATCCATTTTGTTGAACTATAAAAGCAGTTCCTGTTAAGTATCTAACATTACACATCAGGATGAAAATTGCTGAAAGTATGACGGTTGTGTTTAATTTACATGACCCTGATTCAGACATTTAGTGGTGATATTGATTTTATAAAGCACTTGTTCAAACGCTCATGTGCAACGTTTCGTGTACCACGAACTCTATTGAACTTCAATACATTGTTGGAAGTATCAATCGAGCAGTTCTGGCACATTTGTGTATCAATAGGAGACATATGGTCTGTTCAATACTGCAGCCACGTGTTGCGCGCGTGCTTGATACAATGTGATATTTCATGTCCATAGCATGTTGACAAATTGAATATATTTATATATAACTCTCCAACATATTAACAGGTTTAACTTACGGTGGATGTGTATCCAACTTGGTATCAAGGACAATTAAAAGCTCATTACCATATCATATGTTATCGCAATTAAAGTGACTTTTTATGTTCATCGATTAAGAGGTAATATAAAGGCAGAAGAATAAGTACTTTTAATGACACTGTAATAATAATAAAAGGAGTAAATACTGTTAAGGAGATAAGAATTGAAAAGTAAATGTAACCTCCCTATGCCAAGTGGGATACACACAAAACCGGGTCTCCACTAATTAAGACGTATATGTACGCATATATACGTTTTACAAAATAGCGGCTGAAACAAACCCGGAGGGCAAACTTTTTTGCATATGTTTGTAAATACGTGTATATGTTACAGTCAATGTGTCAAACCAGTCATTTTGTAAAATTACTGGAAATACCAATCATTGTACAGGCATTGTACAAAATGACTGGTCACATAATGACGCACGATTAGTAATAACCTAGCCTAACCTAACCAGGCAATAAGTCAAATAAATAATCAAGCTAAATTTTCAGTCATTTTTAAAAAAAACTGCAAATGCCAGTCATTTTACAACATACCTGACCTAATCAGTCGTTTTGTAAAATGACTGATTAGTTCAGTTATTTTGTAAAATGACTAGTTTGACACATTGACTGTAACATATATATACGTACATGTACGTCTTGGTGGAGACCCGGCTTTAGTAAAAATGTTTGCTGTATGCAACACACAACGCAATTTGTTTATGTGCTACCATGTTTATGGTAGTTTGGACGTTTATTTGTTGATTTTTAACATCGGCCTATTTCTGCAACTAAGGCTAAACACCTACGCTAGGGGATAAGCCTTCATCACCTACCTGAAAATTTTGTTTTCGAGGAGGGACCTCCACCCCTTCTCAAGGGGTCTTTAAGGCGGGGCTAAAGCCCTATACCTTCCATGTATTTTTTTTTCAAAGACAGATTTGGGCAAACTAATACAGCAATACATAATACAAAATTTGTATTATGATCAACCATATTAAATTAACCTAGTAGACCAATTTTTTTTTAAAAAAGTACTCTGTAGTTTTTAAAAAAAATGTTTTTCAAATCGAGTGTAGTTCATCATTTTGATTTGAGGGGGCAGCACGTGTCTTACGATTCATCAGCAAAAGCCGAAAAATCTATTTTTTAAGCTTTTTACTGAATTTTTTCAAATAACACCTTTTCTACTTGGTAGTTCATACTCTACTCAATATTAAGTTGCGTAAATACATTGTAAAATACGTGTATTCTTTCAAATTATGTCTTTGAAAAAAAATACATGGCAGGTATAGGGGTTAAATTTATTTTGTGCACCACCTAAACGTGCAACCATCTACACTTGACCTCGGTTTAAGCTCTCATTATTAAGAGGAATTTAGGGAATTTCTCCCATTTTTTTAATTGGTTTAGAACTGTGCATCCCTCACTACATTTAGCATTCTCTATACTCAGAAAACAAAATCTAGAATGTTACATGATATAGTTCTTTATAGCACTGTATAAAAAGACTGTATAACAAGATAATGTTGAACATAGACATATCCGCTAAGTCATCCGAAAACTCTAAAATGACGCTTCCTGTAGTTTTTATGGTATAATTCACAATTCAGGATTTAGATTCCCAGAATTTGTCATAAAACCAAACATTTAGTCTTTTTATGTAATCCTGCTTTATGGGAAGAAAAGCCAGAAAGATTTTGACAATGTGAAATTTTAACTACCAACTTAATACACTGGAAGATTTTGGAGCGCTGTGCATTAATTAGAATCAGGTTTAACGCATTAGCGGATATGATGCACTGACATCAGTGCTGTCATCATGAAACGACAGTTTTCAAAAACTGAGCGAAGCAAGTTTACACGATTGTAAAAAAAATAAAACTACCTAAGAAATGGAATAAATGATCTAGCTAATGCCTTGCATGTTTTTCAAATCGATATACTTACCTTAACGACATTCAGGGTGGCATAAAGCCATTCTTGAACAAATGCTCCATACGTGGCCGACTTATGGAATCTTTTTGAATATGTCAAGGCGTTGAGTGTCTTCATAAAAACAAGGCTGATTAATGATGGTATCTGATATACCAACCTTATTTCCATTTATCCCTAGCACAATCCCTAACTCATCTTAAAGGTGCCCACCAATGAAATGTTTATAGGGTGTTTTTTTAAAAGTATATGGCAGTTAAGGTCACATTTCCTTAGTGATATTTGGATCACGCAGAACAAACTTGAAATTGAAATGCAAGCTGGATGTGCCCTAGTTTTTCAGTCTTAAGAAGCTATTTGCTAGATATTGTATATATACAATGCAAGTTGTCTGTTAAATTCTGCTAGAATACAAAAGTTTACTTAGTGTTATCGGGCATGTTGACCAGAATATAAAGATGGTAACAGAAAGGGGTTAGTCTTGTCATCATCCCAAAAGTACATCAAGGTATAGCTTAGGTAGTTTTTTCATAACAACGGTATTAGGCATGAATTTTGCAGAAAATCTTCTAATGCGTTGTTTACATTATAGAGATTTAACGCCAAAAATAACCGTTACCGTTGACGTCATTATTTCGAAACTCACATAGGCCTAGTAACGCGCAAGGGATTCTGGGTAAAGGGAAACTTATCCGTAATTTTTTTGGAATTGCACATATACCTGAAAAATGTAAAGAATTTACATAGAACGTTTTCAATGGTTGAACAAATTTCACGTGATTTTCACAGTCTGCGCATGACGGATGGAAACTTTGACATGGGACTGGACAGAGCCCTACCGTCAAATTGCATGCTAAACGTTTATTGAACGCCGAATTTGACCGTTCAACAGAGCATGCGCACATGGGGTCATGTTTCACAAACACTTCTGGACACATCAAGGTTTTTTGTGTATGTTATTTGCGTCTTAATGTGTCGTTGGTGCTATGTACGGTACTGAGTTGAATGGAAAGGTACCATCAATGGTACATGGCTTGTAGTTTGTCTTTTGTATTTCTGTGACATGTACTGTATTAATTACATGTATAGTGGTAGTAAATTAGGTACCTTCACGTGGGTGGCTGAATGTAATAATAATAGCATTTTTATAACATTAAGAAAATGGAATGTTATAAGAATGCTATTATTATTATTACATTCAGCCACACACGTAAATTGGTTATTTATGTAAGTTTCATTCCATTGATTCTACGAATATATGAACCTTAAGCAATAATTTTAAACAAATTTAGATTATATATATACATAGTATACCACTATAATTAAAGGTAAATTATAATAATTTACATAATAAATAACAATAATTTCTAATTTATGCTATAAAGCATAAACATTTCAAGAAAACTTGAAACAATGTACCGAAAATCGAATTATTTTCATTTACAAAAACACATTTTTCCTGGGGATAACCTGCCATTCAAGGGTTATAAATTAATGGAAACACCATGCAATTACATACATTTAAACATTTCTTTATCAGTATGGTGATATGGACTATAGAACTCGTTTTTACAGCCAGTATTCAAGAAATACATTTCTAAAAATATTTTTCATAAACTTCATCAATTGAGATTTGGCACCAAAAATAACCGTTACCATTGACGTCATTATTTCGAAACTCACATAGGCCTAATAACGCGAATGGGATTCTGGGTAAAGGGCAACATAAAGGCTCCTTCACACTGTCAAGTTTTCGTTAAGTTTAGTTTTAGTTAGGTGTAAGTTGCCCTTAAGTTAAGTCAAAACCCTACACACTGTAAAGTCCTCGTTAAGTTAGACCTCTATTCTGATTG
>JAQGBW010005363.1:0-12130 GCA_034698625.1 Julus scanicus
ACTCGAGGGGTCTTTAACGTGCAACAATCAACACGGGACCTCGGTTTAAACTCTCATCCGAAAGAGCCGCCACTTGGCAGTTTTGCATTGAGAGCATGTATAAAATTACCAACACTATTTCCGAGGGCGGAAGTTACATTTTGAATAGGAAAAAACCCGAATAGCTATATTTGTTTTATAGCCTTGTAGAATATACAACAAGCTGTATATGTGGCAGAGCTAAATGCAATTTTATCCCTGAAGAACATGTAAGTACAGCAATGGAAAGACTTACCGGTTTCCATTATAGTCATTTGTTAGTTTAGAGTAAATAAAGGCCTATACAATAATATGGAAACATTTGCTACAGATAAACACTTCATGACAGTTGAACCTGTCTGAATGCATACTCTTGGGACCGGTGAAAGATATGCTTTTAGACAAGTTCATTTATACATAGGTTACCAATTAAGTCTGGACAGGCACATTTTATGCATGTAGAGAGGTTATTCATTCACACAGGATGCATTTAGACAGACTACGGATATTGTGGTGAACCTCCTTTTATGCTTTCAATGCGACCTCAATGTTTCTTTGAAAGATATCTGTAAATGTTTCAAACAGTTTCATGCGGAATTGTATACAAGAATAACGTTAAGCATGGAAATGTTATCACCTTTCTGCTGTGGTTACTCCAGTGCAGTTAACTTTAAAATAACCAGAAAGGATGACCTTGCTTTTTTCAAACGATAGTTGTCTTAGATACACTTAATACATGTGGATTCACATTCTAATGAATATTTGGGAATGTTCAGGATATGAATAATGCAACAGGAGGTTACTTTAGGTAACTTCTTTTTCAGATGTAGATATGAAATGGCTTCAAGGTTGCAGCACTATGCTTGAAGGACTACTTTTACGATTTTTAAGATGGTTTTGCAAAAATTAATGCATACCATGGAAGAAAAAAAAAATCATTAGTTTTGCTTTCAGGAACAAAAAACACTGACAATTTAAAATTTGCATTTTACCTCACGTAATATATTCAATACTCAAGACTGAATATTCATATTTTTTATCATTATAGGCGAAAACAAATTTCGCCAAAATGTCAAGTCCCAATTGGTTATATGCATTCGCATTAGCAACAGCGTGTACTGAATTAATAATTAGCCGTTTTCTACACCCTGAATATTCATGTGCAATTTTAATGCATTTTTGTGACATAACATGTATTTAAAATGTATAGTTGTTTATAGGCGCAGGGTGAATTAAATTTTTTGTTTTTGTTTTAAATTACTCTTTAGGCATTTAAAATTGTGTTGTGACCTTCACATTGTTGCCATCAGTTTCACAAGCTTTTGGCTGACTACTAATGAGAAAATTCAAACAGGTTGTTAAAACGTTTTTATTTCAGAATCGCAATTCTATACAAGCTGCTCGTCAAGAAAGTCTTCACCATAATTTTCTGATATGGGAAAACTAACCGCCTTAGCAGTTTTGCTGCTTGGAATAGTAGTTTACATGTTTGTTTTCAATGGCAGTAAATTCGATCCTGAAACCGTGAGGAATCAGCGGATTCTGATCACTGGTGCATCATCTGGAATTGGAGAACAGCTCGCTTACCAGTATGCCAAGTTGGGGGCTAAACTGGTGATAACTGCCAGGAATAAAACATCACTTCAGAGCATTGCTAAAAAGTGCGTACAACTGGGAGGCCAGCAAGTGCACTTTGTTATCGCCGATATGGCCGATCCACAGGACCGGATCCGCCTTGTTAAATCCGTGGAAAAAAATCTTGGTGGTTTGGACGAGCTCTTGCTGAACCACGCGATGCAGACCAATTTCTGGTGGACGGGTAGTGCCAAAAACCTCACCACTCTGAGCCAGCTCTTCAACATTAATTTCTTCGCTTCTGTAGATTTAGCTAGCAAAACTTTACCCATGTTGGTTGCCAGTCGTGGCAGAATCGGTGTTGTAACCTCGATATTCTCGGTTTTTAGTTCCTCCAGAACCAATGCTTATGGCGCTAGCAAGTCTGCTCTTCGTGGTTTCTTCTCTTCTCTGCGTCAGGAATTGAGACACAAAAACACGGGTGTTTCGGTGACTTTAGCCGTACTTGGACCTGTAGCAACTGACACACTTTTCAGTTTCCTAGATCAGAGCTACGAGCACATTCCCATGAAATTAGCACCATCTGCAGAAGACGCTGCCACGTCTATTATTGAAAATGTAGCCCAACGCTCGTATAGTTTTATTTTCGACTATAAACAACGAATCCTCTTACTCATAAATGATTTCTTCCCAGAGTTCTTTGAGGAGTGGTTCGCAGACATCATGCAAAACAGGGGTGAAAGTTGGTATGCTCGTTTGTTCCTTTTTTTGTTGCAAATGGTTTAAAAAAACAGAACTTCTGCTTTGGGGTCTTCTGCAAGGGGTACGTAAGATAATGTGAGATATCAATGTCATGTTTCGATAGTCACAGAAGTCTAAGAAGTAGTGGAAAGTTGTTTTTCTGTTTGTTTTTTTGCATGCCGGTTTTATTTAAAAACAACATATTGATTGATTCTCGATAACCAAAATGTGCATGTGGTTTTAATTTTAATTTTTTATTGAAATATAGATTCCGAACAGCTGAAACGTGGTTTGTTTTAATATATTGTATACAACGTGTATTTTAATTTGCAATGCATTGCCTGAAAACTGCATGTAACATTATATATTTTTCAAATTAAAATACGAGTACTAAATGAAACTAAAAACTCACAAAATACAGTATTAATAAAGCAATGTGTATGCATGTAACAAATGTTTCAGTTATTTTCTATATACGTCTGATGTGAATGCCAACTTTAAATTCAGATTGATCAAGATTTTTTCTAATATGCGAAGTATAAACCAATAAGACTTTTAGTTACCCAATTTTAAGAATTGTTCAGGCTAAGCAATATCGTATTTATAAAACTCCAAACTCAGAATCTTTGTTGTAAAAGCACCAGCCAATCTTCTGTCACTTGCAATCAATAAGTGTAGTTCCTAAAAAGTTAAGAGTGGGATTCCAAAAGAAATTTCGTTTTATTAATTTTATATTTAAGTAATGGCTTTGGTGTTTAAAGGTGCTGGCCCAGTGCCCACTGTTCAATTTTCGTGATTACTGGCGACTCCAGGATAAAAATGTTGGGGGACATCAATTCAGAGATGTATTCTGGTTGTTGGTCGAGTAAAAAGTACAATATTATATAATATTTTAAGGTTAGTCAATTGCAGTGACGAAGCTAAGAGCTTTTAACTGCTCGTGGCGATCCATGAGCTCACTCCCCCCCTCTCAATACACAACAAAATAGGTACAGTAAAATTGCATTTTTCATTTTTAATGTACAAAATTTGTGTTTACAATTTAGAAAATTTGGATTTTAAATTTAGAAAATTCGTATTTTAAATTTAGAAAATGATTTTTGTGCAGAAAAAGAGTACTGTGGAACCTCGGTTTACGAACGGCTCTGTTTACGAACACCACTTATTGTTTCGCTTTACGAACGATGCTTCAGTTAAATTACAAACACATTTCTCTGGACCACCAATCAAAGGCCCAAGTTTCTACAATTGTTTTATTAGTTCCAGCAGAACACCTTTGTTACGCGTAAGTTTTACTAAATACAGGAAACATAAAAAGGTGTTATAATTTCTAAGGATTCAAATTAAAATCGATGTTAGTTTCAAGGATTGATTCACATTGCAAATATGGCAAAAGTTCGTATCTTGTTTTATCTAAGCCAATTGCAGATACAATGGATGACAATCCATTGATGACATCGATTTGAGACTTTAATCATATAATTAATAACAGAATAGAGCAGAATAATACAAATTTTCCTAATGGAAACAATGTTTGTTAAAATAAATTTCTTAAACAAAATCTGCAAATGAACTTGATTCTCAGCAATGCAAGCATATGACGACACCACGTGGGTGTCTTTATTTCTATCAATGTTGGAAATCATGGATGTATATACGTATTAATCTGCTTTCTTCTAATATTACTGTTATCTTTATTTCCTTTCTGTATTATTTGCACACATAAAGCCATAACATGTTAAAAAACAAATTCTAGGACAAAGAACGCATTATTTGGATTTACATTAATTGCAATGGGAAAAATTAAGTCGGATCACGAACTTTTCGGTTTACGAACATGGTCAAGGAACGGATTAAGTTCGTAACCCGAGGTTTCCCTGTATTTTTTATGCAGGAAAAGTAGATTTTCATGGTAAAAAATCGTATTCTTAACTGCAAGAAAATCGTATTTTTCATGAAAAGAAATTGCATTTTTACGATAGCAATATCGTATTTTCACTGTAGAAAAATCTGATTTCTCAAGGGGAAAAACTGTATTTTACCCCCAGAAAAACCATATTTTTCCTAGAGAAAAACAGTAGTTTTACCCTAGCTCTCCCAGATCCCCCTTATATATATAAGCCCCATAAATATGCATACATGTAGTGCAATGTAACTGCATGTTACACTTGTAACGTAATTTTTCCTCCCGGGTGTCTTACATAAAAAATGCCGCTCCCAAAAGAGCCCCCCTTCTTTTTTCTCCCCCTTCCCGCCTCATTGCTACGCCACTGGTCAATTCGATTCACTTGCCTCTGGCCAAAGTCCGATCATTCCACCTACAATGTAGAGGGGAAAGCATTGGGGTTGTTTGAACTCCTTAGTGATGTTTTTGTTGTTTAAAGATGAGGCAGTAAGGTCAGTGGCACTCACACTATATAATACGCTCGCAAAAAAAACAAAAAGCGACTTTTGAGCTTTGTTTTTCGCAACTGCCACTCATAACGCAGACGTTAAGTTGAGGCTGTTTCCTTCATTATACCATTTTTTTTTTCAAGATTACCGTTGGTAGCAGCTGCTACGGTAACTTCGGCAAGCAACCACTCTGTTACTGAAATTTGCAAGTTTTCCAAATGGGAAAGACCCTTAAAGTTTCAGCTCTATTGACTTTTCTGGCAATCTGCCTGGTGTTTTTCAACGACGGTGGGTTCGACCCTAGATCCGTGCGGGATCAGCGAGTTCTGATCACGGGTGCCTCTGCTGGAATTGGAGAGCAATTGGCTTACCAATATGCCAGGTTGGGAGCCAGGCTTGTGATCACGGCAAGGAGGGAGGAGTTGCTTCGAAATGTCTCCAGAGTCTGTGAGAAACTGGGCGCCCAAAATGTGCAATACATTGCTGCGGACATGGCCGTTCCAGAAGACAGACTCAAAGTCGTGACTTTCGCTGAAAAACACTTTCAGGGTGGTCTGGATCATCTCATTCTCAACCACGCCCTACTAGTCAATAAACAATGGACTGGTCACCCAGAGAATCTCACAACTCTGGATCGTGTTATGCGTGTCAATTTTTTCTCCTACGTGGATTTGGTATCGAAAGCGTTGCCTTTGTTGACGGCTACTCGAGGTCGGATCGGCATCGTCTCCTCGGGATTTGCCGAAATCGGAACTGTGAGAACAGCCGCATACGCCTCCTGTAAGTTTGCCCTGAATGGCTTTTTTTCGTCTCTGCGTCAAGAATTGAGGCACAAGAACACTGGTATTTCCGTGACATTCGCGGTCTTGGGTCCAGTTGCGACAGAGACTTTCTTGGAAATCAATGGCAAAGACTTGCCCTACCAATTCTTGGCATCCCCGAATGATGCTGCTAGGGCCATTTTGGAAAGCGTTACCCAGCGCCAGTACAAAGTGCGTTTTGATTGGAAAATGCAAATACTTCTGAGTATCAACGATTTTTTCCCCATTTTTTCCGAAGATTTCTTGTCAACCTTCATTCTAAACGAGAACTCGACTTGGTTAGTCAGGCTATTCCGACTTTATGTTGATGTTTTTTATTAGGCTTAAGCATATTACTTAAGTCAGTGTTTTAACCAGTGTGCCATAATTAATTAATATTCTAATGGTTGAAATAATTTGTTTGAATTTCTCAGGTTAAGATATTGGTTAATGGTGTTAAATTACAGTGGAGTCTCACTTATGCGAATATGAGGGGGAACAGAAAATTCTTCTTATTTGTGAATAAAATCTACATGTACTAGCAGGTTTCGTGGTTACTGTATTTTAATAAGTAGGGAATAATTCTTCTTAAAAAATGTCGCCTAATAGTTTTGTCAATGTATATGTACGTACAAAGAAGAACAGAAACAAAAAAAAAAAAAAAGATGTATTTGATATATATAATCACAAACAATAAGGTACATGTAACTTAAGTTATCTTCAGAAATGTGCTTATTTCGTCTTAAAAAACTGTAATTTTAGCTTTCTTGTTTTTCCTGCAAGCTACATATGATATAAGACCTGTTCACTATCAATAATAACATCAAGACTCTTTCACTTGTCTTTAGAATAGACGAAATGCTTCACAATTACTATGTGAAAAAGCTCTTCTTATAATTGAATAGTACTTATTTACACAAGGGGATTACATTAGGGGAAGGAATCACCCTTTGTATAAGTGGAAATTTTGTATAACTGAATATCGTATAAGCGAATAAGGCACTACACAGGGTTAATGCTTCGTATAAGTGAGACTCCACTGTATTTAACTGTGTGTATACAGCAATTCATTCTATAGCATGCATGTCTGTATCCATACATTGTTGTTCAAGAAATTTATTACTTATTTAAAATTGTCCATTCGCACCTTTCATACGTTGTAAATTACACATGCTTCTGGAAACATCTTTTTTTTTTAAAAATAAACCAAAATAAAAAAGAAAACCCGGCTGTTTTAGTGATATTTGATGCTTTTCAACCGTACAATTATTACTCGAACAATTTTCGTGATGAGGTGTGACCCACACATATAAGAGATTGCAACCCTGAAGTAATCAAAGATGATTTGCACGAATCTTTGTATACGTGAATTTATTTTAGCATACATTAGTATTTTGGTTGTCAAAACAATCGTCTGCTAAATCAGGAAGTGGACGTTCGCGCATGTGCAATAGGTAGTGAGGCAAGCTCACATGACGTCACGGAAATGAGCCTCGCCATGCCTGATTCAAACATCACTTTTGAAGCTCACAACATGGCGGCCATCTAGAAAATATGGTAAAATGGTAAATATGGTCATGTGCTTCACGCCACTAGCAGGAGCGCCGATCTTTTTTTCCTTTTGTGAGGTGCGTCAAGTGGGAGTTGGCACGCAATTTTGTGAGTTGTGAGGTGTCAGGGATGAGGTGTGAGTTTTGAGTGATTTTCGCCAGGTGGGCAACAGGCGAAACTCACTTTTCATATATCCATATATACATAAATCACTTTCCTCTGGTTAATCATTTAGCAGTGGTTTTTTTTAACACTTGTGCCGCGACACTTTTCGGGTAGGGTGATGTGAGCTTATAACTGTTGAAAACACCATTGTATTCAAATAGATGCTACCCTATATTTTAAAGGAATTTCGGTCTGTATTTCATCAAATTTCTTCAAAAATGTCACGGCTTTCTGATATACATACCACAACAAGATTTTATAAAGTAACTATATGATGTCCGCTTTGTCCTTGAAATAATGTTTGGTTATGTTATCTGTTTCGTACCTGTTATTCCAGTCTTTTATAACTGGTTTCAGATATACTGAGTCCAGAGGTGAAGGCACTGGGTTGGTTGAACTCTGTTAGAATTTTTTTTTTGTTCCCCACATTTACGATTAGGTTACATGGTCAGTAGAAAACATTTGGTTGCTGTTAATGCATCGCACGGTGGTGCAATGACTTTCCCTCTCGCACTAATGTGCGTAACCCCAAGAATTACATTCTGCTGGATTGCCAAGCCCGCTTGTGAACTTAATTCCAGCAGTTGCAGCCGCTATATACAAACTCTTTGGCACGTTTTGGCAAGTGTCCATTTTATTATTATTTTTCAACTTTTACAAATGGGAAAAACTATCAAAGTTTCAGCTTTTTTTATTCCCATGGCCATCTGCCTGGTGTTGCTCAACGACAGCGGGTTCGACCCTAAATCCGTGCGGGATCAACGGGTTCTGATCACGGGTGCCTCCGGGGGCATTGGCGAGCAATTGGCTTACCAATATGCCAGGTTGGGAGCCAGGCTTGTGATCACGGCAAGGAGGGAGGAATTGCTCCGAAACGTCTCCAGGATCTGCGAGGAATTGGGTGCCCAAGACGTGCAATACATCGCTGCGGATATGGACGATCCAGATGACAGACACAAGGTTGTGGCATTCGCTGAGAAAAACTTTCAGGGTGGCCTGGATCATCTCATTCTGAACCACGCCATTCTATTCACCGACGGTTGGACTGGAAGCCCAGAGAATTTGGATACCCTGGAACTGGTTATGCGCGTGAATTTTTTCTCCTATGTGGAATTGGCGTCTGCAGCCTTGCCCTTGCTAATTGCTAGTCGAGGCAAGATCGGTATTGTTTCCTCAGGATTTGGCGAGATTGCAGCAGTGAACATGAGTGTATACAGCTCCAGTAAGTTTGCCCTACATGGCTTTTTTTCGTCTTTACGTCAAGAATTGAGGCACAAGAATACTGGTGTTTCTGTGACTTTCATCGTGTTGGGGCCTGTTGCGACAAGCACCTTTTTGGAACTCAATGGCGAAAAACTGCCCTCCAAAATGGCTGCATCCCCGAATGATGCTGCTAGGGCCATATTGGAAGGCGTGAGCCAGCGTCTGTATAAAGTACGTTTTGATTGGAAATTACGTGTAATGCTGCTTTTCAACGATTTTTTCCCGGTTTTTTCAGAAGATCACTTGTCTTCTGTAGTGCAAAACGAGAACATGACTTGGGCCGCTACGCTACTGCGACTTTTAGTAGATAATTTTGGTTAAGCTTAGGGTAAATGTAGAACAATTTCTCGTTATCATTTCTGGTGTTATGCAAGCTTGAATTACTTATAAAATACTCTTGATTAACCTCATTTCTAGAAGTTTTTTGGTGTTTTTTTTATTTATAATATAAGGAATTAATACATCCATAGGAAAATAATAATGCATATTGAGTGCAACGAGATTAACTGAAGCTGTTAAAATCGATCCATTTTACAGTAAAACATTAAAACAAAAATTTCAAAATAACACGTGAGGCAATAATTTAGAATGCCTTTATATACCTTGTTTTGTGTTTAAAAGTGCACTCATTCTGTCAGACATCCGAAATTCGAATGTCATTTAGAAGTTTGGATTGTCCAAGATGAGAAAACATTTTTTTTTAATTTAAATTAAATAATTTTTAAAATTTTCTCTAGCTGACGATGGTACAACTGCGATCTTCGTAAATATTCAGGTAAAACCCTTTAAACATGTGTAGCATAGCAACTCATACTACATATAAATCATGTTCTCAGACATATTCAAATTGTCAGTTGAAACCTATTTATTTTCCTTTATGTCATTAATTGTAATTCTATGGTACATTACTTGGTTGAAATTGTCTGTTTAATACATTATATTATCAATTCTGCCATGTTCACAGTTAAATAATTGTCCACCATAGACAACTATTTATCTGTTAGCATAGCAAATACATGAGCATTTTTTTTTTGTACACTTCTCTTAAACACTGTATAAAAAATGATGGTTGCATCGTGTTGAATTCAATCGTTAATGTAGATTTAAATTTATGCCACTAATCGATACTTGTGGCCTTCGGCTGTGAAAGGTTATAGACATCCCTGAAGAATACTCAAAGAAGGTACAGTAGAAATTAGTATTTCGGTTGTTGACTTGTGAGCAAGGCCGTATATGTGATCACATTTCGGAGGGGAGGGGGGGGGGGGAAAGGGATATGATTGTGATAACAGCAAGGAGGGAGGAATTGCTCAGAAACGTCTCCAGGATCTGCGAGGAATTGGGTGCCCAAGACGTGCAATACATTGTCGCGGACATGGACAATCCAGGAGACAGGCACAAGGTCGTGACGTTTGCTGAGAAAAACTTTCAGGGTGGTCTGGATCATCTCATTCTGAACCACGTCATTTTATTAGCCGGCGATTGGACTGGAAGCCCAGAGAATTTGACTACCCTGGATCTGGTTATGCGCGTGAATTTTTTTTTCCTATGTAGAATTGGCGCCTGTAGCCTTGCCCTTGCTGATTGCTAGTCGAGGCAAGATCGGTATTGTTTCTTCAGGATATGGCGAGATCGCAACAGTGAGCTCCAGTAAGTTTGCCCTATATACTTGGCTTTTTTTCGTCTTTGCGTCAAGAATTGAAGCACAAGAATACTGGCGTTTCCGTGACTTTGACCGTTTTGGGGCCTGTTGCGACAAGCAACTTCTTGGAAATCGATGGCGGAAAACTGCCCGCCAAAATGTTTTCATCCCCGAATGATGCTGCAAGGGCCATATTGGAAAGCGTGAACCAGCGCCTGAATAAAATTCGTTTTGATTGGAAATTACGTGTAATGCTGCTTATCAACGATTTTTTCCCGGTTTTTTCAGAAGACCACTTGCCTTCTTTCATTCTAAACGAGAACGCGACTTGGGCCGCTACGCTAGTGCGACTTTTAGTAGATAATTTTGGTTAAGCTTAGGATCAACGTTTAGAACAATAGAAAACGTAACTTCGTTAACTGTCGATTCTCGATATCATTTCTTGCGTTATGCAAAATTGAGTTACTTGTAAAATACTCTTGATTAACCACATTTCTAGAATTTTTTTTTGTTTTTTTTAAAATTTATAATATAAGGAATTAATTATAGTCGAGACCGGATCGGTATCGTCTCCTCGGGATTTGGCGAGATTGGAACAGCGACGACCAGCATCTACAGCTCAAGTATGTATAAGTTGGTTTTACATGATTATTTTTCGTCGTCAATAATTGAGGCACAATAACACTGGGGTTTCCGTAACATTCACCGTGTTGGGGCCAGTTGCGACAGACAACTTCTTAGAAATCAAATGAGTATACATTTCCCGTGTATTTTCAGAATATCACTTGTGTTCTGTAATACTAAACGAGAACATGAGTTGGACCGCCACGACAACGAGACTTTTTATTGATTATTTTGTTAAGCTTTGGTAATACGTTTACTATATAGTATATTGTTTCTTGCGATATGCAAACTATAGTTATAAAACGAACCCAATGTGGATAGGGGCTGGGAGGGAAACCAACCCTTAATGTACTACAGATTTAAAGATCTCCGCTAATTAATATTTGTGACCGACCTGTGGCACACGGCAATAAGTTTGTACATCCTTAAAGTATATAATCAAAGAAAATTTGCCCGTATCTTTATACTTTGTGTGAGGGTTTTTACAACAGCAATTATAGTATTCTAGTTGTTGACTTTTGCGTAAAATGATGCTGTATACACCGTGAGCCAAAAAAAAAAGATGCACTTCTCGACCAGCCCTTCTCAGGAAATTCTTTCAAAAACTTTTTTACACTAAATTTCTTATTTTCGCGTAAAAATATTATGGCAATGCGATCTTTTTGCGAGAAAACCATTCTTGCGAATTTGCTATGATTGAGCAGATGGATTTGTCGGCTGTGCCACCTGGAGGGAAATCAGCGAAATAAAAAATGATGGGGCAGCTTAGGGTGGCACACCATGATTATTGGTCCAATTTTTGAACCCTCCGTTTGAAAGGAGTAAAAACTTCTATTCTATTCTAGTGTTTTATAACTGCGGCGTATCACGACAATTTTACCCAGGTGGAAAAGTTGAGTTTAGCCATATATGGAATTATATATGGCATATATGGGCATGTATAAAACCATATATACAAATGTTCATATATGGGGACATTATATATGGCTCCATATTTGGCCAGTTATAGCCATATATGGACATAACCATATATGGCCAAATTATATAAAGCTATATATGGATCCATATATGTATGGCCAGTTATGGCCAAGTATAATACCATATATAGACATATCCATGTATGGCCAAATTATATAGAGCTATATATGGAGCCATATATGACCAGTTATGACCACCCCCAAAGGAAAAATCCTTACATGGATGTATGGATACAGTGGCGTAGCAAGGGGGGGCGGTCCGCCCCGGGCGGCACTTTTTGGGGGCGGCAAAATGACCTTTTTGAAATGTCATGAAAACTGAAAAACGAAATTTTTCTAAATTTTGTTATGTTAAAAACGCAATTTTTATAGACGTTAAA
>JAQGBW010005364.1:0-12129 GCA_034698625.1 Julus scanicus
AAAAATTGAAACCAATAAAACCAATAGAAATTTTCTATTGATACCAATAGAAAACAACGTTCCAAATAACAATAGAACTCTCCATTGTTTTTTTTACCAGGGTCTGTATCATGTGAGGTATTTTTTTGTTATTATTGGCCTACCTTTTGGTGCGATGTCGTATTCCACCAAGACAACCAAACAATTTGTTTCTTGGATTAGGTTTTCAACAATAAAACAACCTTGCTTTTTAGTCATTGCTTGCCAGTAACCTCCGTGAATGAAAACAAAGATGGGGGTTCCTGAAACAATTTATTAGTGTTAACTTAACAATAATCCGCTTCTTAGTCATAATGATACCATTAAAATGTGTTAATAAAGCACCACTTTTGTTATTAATTATCTATGAACTTGTTGTTTACCTCTATGTGGATTATCATTAAAAATGTCCAATTTTTGACCATCTGTTGCTCCATATCTGACGTCTTTCTTAACTGGCCTCAATTCCGTTAGTGCATCATATCCTAAAGTAGAAAGAAACATTTTAACAATAATGTTTGGATGAACCAATGAACCTAGTTCCATTGGATGTTGATAAAAAAAGAAGCTGATCCAGGAACTGATTAGGACCCTCCATTCTATTTTCTTTTGAAAGTGCCCTTAAGTAAGACTGTGTGACATTTGGGAAAAATATACACAGAATATGTGATCACATCCAGGTGACATCCTCATATTCCCTCAGTATTCCTCATATTCACTCGAATTTAGTGAAATTAATCTTAATATTTAGTGCTTACAAAGTTTGATAATAGATATAATTTTTTTTCTCCTATTTTCGACTTTTTCTTACCTTTTTCAACTGCTGCGCAATGTGCCAATATCACTTCTTCAGCCGGTAATCGTTTATTATATTTACTAGGAGAATAGAGCTTCTCCAGTGTCTGAAATTCATTAAATCGTAAATTATTTATTTACCGGCCTTTAACACAAACAGTAAAACATCACCAGATGCAACAAAAAAATATCGAAATAGAAGCCTTACCTCTCTATCCCAATTTCTCCATTCTTCGAATGTTCTCATGGCTCTTGTTTAGCTTGGTTGTCGGTAGCAAATCCTGGATGCAGCGATAACTAATGAAGAATGTGGTATGGCCTTGTTTTTATAATGCGAATTGGTGACCATGTACCTCGATAGCCTCGATGATCGAGTTTCATCGATAACAAACAACTGTCTGTCCAAATGGCAAGGGTGGATGCTGTATTTACATTTTGCAATACGGATTGTTTAGTATTAGGATCATATTATCATCCTATGATGATACGATATCTGCACTTTGATTCACTCATCTGTATGAATGATCTAAAGGGGATGCTCTTGAGATAAATACTATATTAGCTTAACAAACATTATGAAATATGGGATTTTGCACTATAGGGTTGTATTTGTACTCTAGTTTGTCATATTTGATAGAACAAATAAAATCATAGGAGCACTCAAACAGATCCCAAAATTTCACACATGTCTGCAGTTTAATCAATTAATTGGGGCCATTGTACATATGCTGACCCAGTTTTTTTAAATGACGTACGCCTTCCAATTGGCTGGACCTACTGCAATGTGGCTTTTTTAGAAGTGCCCATTTCACAAAAGACACACAACTTGTGGACCTTGGCAGAACTGCTTGAATCTAATGCGTATGTGCACCATATGTGGGCAAACTGCCCAAGTGAAAAGTTCGTTTGAGTACCCCTATTATTGCTTGAAATAAGTTTTTCGTTTTTTGAAATGCAATACATTTCTGTTTGTAGGTTGTAGAATAATCATCTTTTAAAAAAAAGCCATGATACATGTTTTTGATTCCGAAGTTGATATTATAGACTCGATGCCCTTGATTCAAATCATGTAACTAATTTTACATGCTATATATACCCTAAACAGAATTTATTATACTCGCCCATGCCACAAATGGATAAATAAATATACTGAGTGTACTTTGTGTAAATCAATTACTTTTTTTTCATTGCGAGCAGCATGTATTTCTAGTTTTGGATTTGGGATGATATCTTGTTTTTATGCATGTGATCATAAACTCTAGGTATAATTGCTATAATCACTTTCTTAAAAGTTCGTTTAAGAATATGCGTACAGAACATGTACAGACATGTATTATAAGCTGCACCATAGATAAGCAGCTTACCTATTGTCATTTTTTCTTTCTTCTAAAAATCAGTCATGTAATAACAATTATAGCAAACGTGCTTCTTTTTTAACAGCTGCCTGACAAGTGCTTTTAAAATTCTTCTGTTATAAATTGCCACAGAAAAAATGTGGGTATTTTGACCACAGTAATGTAGGCAAGACACTGTTGTAGCTTAATGTGTCTTAATTATTCAAGACATAAAACACACAAATACTATGGACCCTGCCTTCGGCTCTAAATTGAGACAACTAATGCAGGGCACACTTGCTAATCTGCACAACTCCCAACTAGCTTTCCTTGTGCAAGCTAAACTAGTCTGGTGTCCAACTGCCCAACCTAGAACTAGCAGCCTCCAAATAGCTCCCTAACTTGGGACCCTCTAAACCCTGTCATTACTGGCTGACCCTCATGTGTTCAGCCTGTTCAAACCTATATACCTATAGGATTATAAATAATCTCTCAGTTGACCCTAGGTCTCTAAATAGCTTGACAGAGATAATGTTAAGCTTCCTTAACTAGGCCATATACTCAATGGACATGGCTTTGCCATAAAGGCTGGCTAAAGTCGGTCAATAGGATTAAACTACGTACCTTAATCTGGGGAGCTGTCCTCTTGGTTTAGCTAGCTGCTCTGTCCTGATGTCCTGGTCTGGTCCAGTCCTTTCTGTGTCCTGAGACTTCTGTCCCTCGCTCACTCACTGTTCTCACTGTCCAGAGTTCTCTTTCTGCCTCTCCTTATATTGCTTCTAAGGAGCTAGGGGAGGAGCCTTAAACCCTAGTCTGTATATGTGATCACATTTCGGGGGGATATGGTCCAAAAATCGCAGCAAATCTGGTGGTCTATTTGTGGAATTTATTGGATTTCGGGGGTGGGAATCTATCCCCAATATCCTCCCCCATATAACTATATGGGTTTGCCTAAACCTATTGCCCCAATCTGGAGGAAGCATGCTTCTGCCATACTTACTGACCTTAATTCCTCCTGTATATTTCATGTCAAATAAGTGGAAATATATGTGCATCTACGGAAACCATGGAAGGGAGCCTCTGCTTTGGATGCATATGCAGGGGTCGAACTTACATGTTTGGGCCCCAGTTTGGTCAAAACCCCAACCTTTTTTGGCAATAGAGGTCTACATTACAAAACGGCGCATGTGCCATGCATGAGCGCCTCGATCTATTGGCTAAATTTTCTGGGGGGACAGCCCAGCATCGTCCATATGGCATTTCCATTGATTTTGCTCCTTTAGGAACGGATTTTTGTGATATTTGGCAAATTTAACGTAAGTTTTTGAAATTTAAAGTGGAAATTCCACTTTGAGAACGTGTGGGCCACGTGCCAACCATTTTATTTAAACAAAATGGCGTTTTATTTGAATGTCGATCACCACGTACGTGTTTCACTTCCATACATACAATAAATTTCTTTGTTATATTGGAGTTTTTTGGGATCCTGTGGTATGAAATCTTGCAATTGACGTTCCTAAAGTTGTTTTTACAACATGGAACACAACAATTCCTCTTCATAATATTTGAAAACTTTTTTGGAGAGCGGAAAAAACACGTGTAACTCAATGACACGTTTTTGGCCCCCCAGGAAACACCCTTAAGGTGAATTACAACCCTATCACTTTCAATGGGTGAAATTTTAAAACACAATTTCCGCCAAATAAAAAGAGATTAAATAAAAATAAAAATTGTTTAAAAGTTAGCAGAAAGAAGGGCCTTCTTATGGTGTTTAAACATTAACTGCCATGTATATATTCTCTATGGTGGCCCAGCCCATATAGTTTCTAGAACCCTGAGGCTAGCGTCTGTATATTTTGGATATAAGCAAGCAGTATCCAATTCATATATGTATAAGTACATTCCCAAAATATCATGGCCCAAACCCATGCTGAACCCTGAGCTTTATATGGCTTAGGGCCCTAGTTAATTTATTCTACTGTCTTAATAAATGTTGAATATTCTCCCCTCTATAGGCTCTAAGCTATTTCTGCATGTCTATGGCACATGCTCTATAAACAGAACGGCCCTTAACCCTAATCTAACCAAACTTAAAACCGTCTAAACTCTCCATATAATTCTATATACGTAGAGCCAAGTTGGACCCAGTTTGGCTTCCGAGGTATTGAATTTCTATGGAAATCCGCAGAGATATTACACTGATGTAAAAATTGTTTCTAGATTTTTAAATTTTATTGAAGTTTTCATGAAACTAGCTATAGAGCTACAGTTTGTATATTTTGAGCAGCATGCAATGGCAGGAAGGGAGACTGCCAAAACCACTAGTGCTTCTTGGCGTGATCTAATTAAATTAGACGACTTGTTGAATGACTTCGAACATTCTGAACATTAGAAGGGTTTCTCTCGTGTGGTGAAATTGAAACTTGACCTTTCTGTATTATAGTCAATGCTAACCTAAGTGGCTTGAATAAGCGGTATACGATGCAGTATATAACCCTGGTGGAAGGTCACTATCACTGTCACTATGAATAGTGGTTTTTGGGACTACATACTGATATCACTATACGCATAGTGTTACAGACGATTCCGCTTAATTGGGCAGCCGCTTATTTGGGCCAAATCTCTACAGGAAATTGGGAGAATATCCCACTTAATTGGGTCATTAAATTTAAGATCACAGTACATATTCTGTTATTCTGTGCATTTTCTGTTTGAAAACTTTTGCGAAATCAGTTTAAAGGACCCCTTTTTCAATACACGTTCACAATGGAGGCTTTTGTTTGGATATTTTCAAAATTTGTGTAAATAATTCATGTATATAATTCAAGTTTCAGTGAGCTTTGTCCATTTGCCGTACACTGTAAGCATGTTCTATAATGCGATTAATTTATAGGCTTAAATTGTTTGTATGGCTAAATGTTTCTTCAATGTGAATAAAAATTTACGTATACCATCACACACTTATGTGGAATTCGCTTAATTGTGGCAGCCGCTTAATTGGGTCAAAATGCCTAAGTCCCCCCTACTGAAAAAACCCATACGGTCTCATAGGAAAATTCAATGAGACTAATGGGATTAATGGGTCCCATAGCATGACCAATGAGACAAGCAATGGAACCCAATGGGACCCATGATCTATGGGATATGGGACTCAATGAGACCCAATTGGGTCCCATAGCTTGCAATGAGACAAGCAATGGGACCCATGGTCTATGGGACTCAATGAGACCCATTGGGTCCCATAGCTTGCAATGGGACCCAATGGGACCCATGGTCTATGGGATATGGGTCTCAATGGGACCCATTATTAATGGGTTTTCCTTGTATAGGACCCATTGGGACCCATGATCTATGGAATATGGGACCCATGGTCTATGGGACTCAATGGGACCCATTATTAATGGGTTTTCCTTGTATAAGACCCATTGGGACCCATGGTCTATGGGACTCAATGAGACCCATTGGTTCCCATATAAGCTTGCAATGATATACAAGCAATGGGACCCCATGGCACCCCATTCTATTAGACCCCATGGGGTCCCATGTGATCCAATGGGTAGGGAAACAATCTAAAACACTATTGGCATTAAAAATAACGAATTTTCATGGGAAATATTTCAGGAAAAAAACACATTTTGTCACTTACTTTCGTTTCTGCATTAAACTGATTGTTACCGACACACCGAGACCATAATCGAAGGTTTTAAATACCCGCACTTTCCATAAATTTTACATCTTCCATTTCCGATTGCTATCGTCACAATGAGAACACCTGAAGTCATGACCACTCTTCCAGAGAATTCTACACGTACTAAAATTGTGCAACTGTGTGATACTAAAATTAACAACAATGGAATTTGAAAAGAAAAATCCAGGTATCTTAATTTGCATAAGGAGCAAAGATGAATCTGACCTCGAACCGGTTTTATGCAGTTTTTTAGTTCAATGATGCATGTCTGAAACCTTTACATAAACTGTACATGTAAATGGGAATATACAATGTAATTTACTTAGATAATTTTTAGTAGATTGATTGGTTAAATAATTATTTAACGTTATCATCCCAACTGTTGATTTTTGAATAAAAAATCAATAATGTCTGGAAAAGTAAGGGTGGCCACTCAATTAATTTTAAACCGATTAAAAAAATGAATTCACATTAATTCGTTTGAAATGTAGTTTATAAAGTGTGCGCATGTCAACATGTATACATTTCAGCCGATTTCATTTTAAATCAAACATATAACTTAAAGTGAAATTTGAAGATTACATTTTATAAATGTTATGTTGTTTGTTTGTTTATTGATTTTTAACGCTGGCCTATTTCTATAAATGTTATAAATTATTACGTATAAAAAACACAATGTTAAATTATCATGGAATGAACAGAGTATATTTATATCCCATACAGGTCCTCTGTTAGGTCACATGATCAATAACATGCAAGCTAAAATAAACGGAGAAGCTAATCAACGCCAAGCATTCATATATTCTTCGGTAAAATTAACAATTAATATTATTTTTCTTAAACTTATTTGTTTACTTGGAAGAAAACGGCAGATTTGATCTATCCATAGATTGTTGGAAAATTTAAATTTCTGATATTCCAACTACAATTTCAATTATCGGTAACGAAAATGAACTTTTTCTCCCACCTCCCCTTCCTCTTAGACGTCCTAAATTTTTTTTGAAAAGTAGGGTGTTCAGAAAAAATTTTGAAACACACAAAGGCGCCCATCATATAAATTTCCAAGCACCAGTCTTGCAACCAATTCCACAGCTTTTCAGATTTTTCTGATTAATGGAAATTCCAGCATAACACAAAGTTAGGCACTTTTCCGAGATTTTTAAAAATTCATGTACATTTGGGACTGGGGACACTTCTTGTAGTGTCAATTTCCCCTATCACTGACATTTAAAACAAAATTAAACAGAAAATCAAAAAACCTAAAAATACTATCATGTTTTCCCCCTCTCCCCTTCCCTTCCACATGCCAGCAGATTCCAAAACCCCTACTCTCCTCGCTCCTCTTGAGGACGTCCTTCTTGAATGCCCCATTTGAGAAATTCAAATCTGCCATCTTTTTTCCCGAACAGCTATAATGTTTATGATTTAGGTCAATTTTTAAAATTTGTTTTTGGGCTTGTCATTTGTAGCACGATTCGATGGTGGCTGCATTCCTGTCTGCCCTAGGCGTCTACAACGACATAGCACCCCCTTATTTTAGCACTGTGTTCGTGGAATTACAAACCCTACCTGATGGCGGTCATGGAGTGCAGGTAAGCACAAACACGATAAATATGATATAATATCAGTCACACAAAATAATTGATTTAATTTCAATTTCTAGATCCTATACCGCAACAGTACTGTAGATCCACCGTATGATCTCACAATTCCCAACTGCTCCTCGCCGTGTCCAATTGACCAGTTCGTCGATCTTACCTCACCCATGGTCCCAAAAGATCTTTTTGGTGACTGTGGAGTGACCATGGATGGTATGAAGCAGATTCTCATGTTGGAGACTACCAAGAGTAAACATAATAACTTTAACCTTAGTGATGTGAGGTACATGTAATATGTCACAAAAATGAAATATGATGTTAAAATGCTATTATTGTTTAATAAAGTTGGGTGATATTTAAAAATTGACAAAACTGAGTTTCTTTGATCCCCAAATCCAAAGTTGTCTCTGGTTTTCCTTGATAAGGTACTGAAGGTTTCATTTAAGGAGGATTACAACGTTATCCCTTTCAATGGGTTATATTTTTCACTTTAAAATAGTAGCTTTTTTAAATTAATAGTTAACAATTATTATTTGAATTTTTGCACTCACAACTTGCTTATTTTACGCTGCCACCTGCTGGCAACGTGTGTAAACTAACGAATATTTTTCAAACTTGTATATTAATTTTTAACAAATCTAATATTTCAAAGTGAAAAACGATAAGTGGAGCCCCTTGCTGATCCATCAAGCCACCCCAAATAATTCTTACCCCCACCCAAACCTCCCTCATTCAACAATGGGTATCTTTGTAAACCCGACCCATTGAAAAGAATAGGGTTGTGATCCCTCTTAAGGTGGTTCACAACCCTATCTTTTTCAATTGGTGAAATTTTAAAACCTGCTCACAGCCAAACAAAAAGAGATTAAATAAAAATAAAAATTGTTTAAAATAGCTTAATAAATCAGCAATGGTATCACAAGTTTGAAAAATGTCCGTTAAATTGAATTCTCGTGCTGCCACCTGCTGGCAGCGTGTGCAAATTAACGGACATTTTTCAAACTTGTTTATAAATTTTAAACAAATCTAACATTTCAAAGTGAAAAACGTCATCATCATACGCTTGCTGATTTATCAAGGTATTTTAAACAATTTTTATTTTTATTTAATCTCTTTTTGTATGGCTAGGGGCAGGTTTTTAAAATTTCACCCATTGAAAGTGATAGGGTTGTGATCCAGCTTAAGAAACACTGCTCTGGTCGTTTTTAAATTTATCTCTTCAATTTACTTGGAAAACTACAATATCTGTGTTATCAATTACAACAGCACCTACTTATTGTATCAAATTCCCACTATCTCTTTGCAAGAAAAATAGCTTTTAAACTCAAAGATTGATACTGTAACACATTCCTAAAATCAACAGGGATACATATCAGCCTTAACGTTTGTTTTGCTAACATGGTTATCATTCTATCATTCAACGGGTATAGTAGGTCCTGCATGTAAATGGACAGACATACATTAGATTGCTTGTTCTTTGTATCTGAGATTTTGAACATTGCTGTGATAACCCAGTTGTCATAAATAAGGGTTATCAACTTGTGAAATGATTCCAAAAAATAAAGATAGAAGTCTGATATTATTACCGAAGACACTGTCCTTACACCTGACAACAATATGTTATTTACCAACAAAATTCATACATATTTAAACGGTGGTGGAATGAGTCTAAAAGTATTGGGTAGCTAGGATACCAAGAAAGTACTGTATACAAGTATAACTCTGAAAAAAATACATATTATAAATAGAAAAACGGTGCAATTATTATTAATCTACAATACAGTGGAACCTCAGTTAACGAACGTCTCTGTTTACGAGCAAATCGGTTTACCGGCACCACATGTTGTTTCGCTTCACGAACGATGCTTCAGTTTACGAACACATTTCTCTTGACAACCAATCAATGGTCTAAGTTTCTGCAATTGTTTATTAGTTTCAGCAGAACATCTTTGTTACTATATAAGTTTTACTAAATACAGGTTACATCAAATATATTAGTTTCCAAGGTTTTAAATTAACGGATTAAGTTCGTAAACTGAGGTTCCACTGTATATTCAATATTGCCCAATATTTAAGGGGCCCCACTTCATTATGGGCCCAATTGTCATTAGTCAAGCTTACACCCTGGTCAGTTTTCCCCTTGAGTACGAAATATTACTTTCCTAATAGAGCTTCGCCTTTTTCAACCATGACCATGTTAGACCAAATAATCGCTGTAAAAATAAACTTAGTTTACTTTTCCAGACATCGTGTATAATCTTATTCTACTTCTGATTTTAAATTGACATGGCCAAGATTTAAACCGGGTCGCATGTCTGATAGCCCAGATTGTAGATCCTCCCAATCAAAGTACCAACTCAGGAAATATATAAATATGGGAATTAGCCAACACTGCACTAACAATCCAACAATGCAGACTGTCATTTTTGCTGTCCTGGTCGCCTGTAGCGTTCTAGGAACAACTGCCTCCCTCTGCTCTGGCCAAAGCTGCACACAGAACTGCACAGCCTCTGTCAAGGGACAGAGCAACCCGACTTACTACAGTCGCTGGCTGACCAGCCTGACCATCGCAGATGGCAGCTGGGGTGATGTCTTCTGTCCAGACGGCTACACCAAAGACCCTGTAAACCTGAACGAGGGCACTGGCAACAGCGACTACATCTATACATGCTACCGGCAGGGTGAAGACGTGACCCCCATCAACGACATCGTAGTCATCACGGGCATGTCCTCAGACACCTCTGACTGTCCCACAGGCTATACCTTCCTTGACCACGACCTGAACAACGGCGCTGGTGGCATGTACATCTACTACTGCTACCACCGTGGTAGTTCCTACCCCATCAATAGCCTACACTACAAGGTGCTGGACGAAGAGCTGGACGAAGAGCTGGACGACCCATTCTACATCAACGGTACATGTCGGCTGCAGGACCTAAACGATATGGCAGGGGGCAAGTACATCTACCTGTGCTTCACATGGGACAGTGACGTAATCCGTCAGATCGTGCTCACTGACGTGGTCTACGACTTGGGACAGGTGCCGGCCAACGATAGCCACCTGGTGGATGTAGCCAGCATCCGTCTCAACAACACCTCTGAAGAAGAAGCAGCTGCAGACTCCATCACCAACACGTACACTTACACCACGTCGCAGTTCTGGGGCACGGCGCTGGCCTACGGTGTCGACATGCAGGTCGTCGCTGGTGTCCCGGTCCTCGATGGCAGCTGGAGCGTGTCGCATGCGGAGTCGTACAGCACCACCACCGGAAGTGCATGCACCAACCAATACCAACAGTCTTACACCCTAAACTGCAATGCCCCACCCACTACTGCCATCGAGTGCTCTGCGGCATACACACAGGGCGTCATCTCTGTGCCTTACAACGCCACCCAGACTGTGTACTACGTGGACGGCAGGACACCTGTGGTGTCCAACATCACTGACACCTACCAGGGGGTGTCAGCGTCCTCCTTGTCCATCGTCAACAAGGTCGTCGGCAACTTCACCGAGGTCTAACTAACTACTGAATCCTGATGCTGTCGTGTTGGAACACAAATGAACTGATAAGATTTTAAAAATGTGAACTGATATTTTGTAGTATTTATGCATTATTTGAATGGAGAAATTTCATCTACAACACCTTTTAATACCGACAATGTAAACACATTCAGAGATTGCTACTGTTCTGATTGTCTCTGCGATCGATTTTAAATAAAAGTAAACTTTTGTATAGACTTACCCGCAATGATGAATTTCTGCCTTTCTCAGTGCAGGCCTCGATTTGGGTGTTTGGTGTCGAAACTGAGGTTTTATTAAACACACCATAAATCCATAAGTGGCAATGTTGTATCTTATTCAGCAAAGGATAATTCACATTGGTATTCATTACTAGCGTTAGGATTTACCAAAAGTACTGAATATCCTCGCACTTACATGTTTAGGACTTAAAAAAGTACAACTGAACTTATTTGTATGGGCACCGCCATTTTTAGTGCAGTGCTGCAGGCCCTAGTGTCCAGAAAATCTCTATCAGAGACTAATAGGGATTTTTCAGACCGTCCCTAGCAGGCTAGCAGTATGACAACACTGTTTCAATGTTCCAAAACTGTGAAACTATATAAAGCAAAATATGCCCATCTAAGTATAAAACAATGTGTTTAAAAATCATGCATGCATCAGGATAAAGAAAACCACTTTAAGGGGATTACAACCCTATCCATTTCAATGGGTATAAACTTTCAACGACACTCACAGTCAAACAAAACAAGATTAAATAATAATAAAAATTGTTTACAATAGCTTTAAAAATCAGCACGGTACTGATCGTGTCATTTTTCATGTTAAAATAGTAGATTTTTTACATTAGATTATTATTTGAATTTTTGCACTCACAACTTGCTTATCTCATGCTGCAGCGTGTGCAAAATAACGGACATTTTTTAAACTTGGATTTAATTTTAAAAACCTACTAATTCAAAGTGAAAAACAACAAGAAGAGGCCCTTGCATGCTGATCCATCAAGCCACCCCAGACAAATCTCACCCCAGACAAATCTCACCCCCAACAAACCTCCCTTGCGTTTTTACCTTAAAAAAATTCGTGTTTTTTATCTTGGAAAAATTCGTGTTTTTTATCTTGGAAAAATTCGTGTTTTTTATCTTGGAAAAATTCGTGTTTTTTATCTTGGAAAAA